>JANJGK010002286.1:0-42500 GCA_039081455.1 Macrobrachium rosenbergii
CTCGAATCTAGGTTTGATCAGAAATTTACTGTATTATCTAGTACCATTATGGAAATGGGGTCAGCTATTAAATCTCTAATGGAAAAAAAATGTAAGTGTTGACAGTGGATTTAATATCAAAATAGGGCACAATAAACAAATCACAATCATCAACACATACATCCCTCCAGAATATTCACCGGGTTTACCAGCAAACTTCACAATTAGACTGCAGGCGTTGAATACCCTCCCAGATATACTTCTGGGAGGAGATTTCAATGCCAAACACACAGACTGGTACGTACGCCCACCAAGTCATCACACAGAGAGGCACAGACATCTCAACACAATTAGACCAGCTATACATACTAAACAACATAGATATGCACACACACATACCACACCAAGCCAACTTTAGTCTCACTTCCCCAGACATAACATTTTGCTCACCCAACATAGCACCATCAATCACATGGAAAACACAAACAGACCTATCATCAGACCACCTTCCTATTTTAATAACACTCCGAACCACACATGACACTTTCTCACATACAAGACACACCATCCCTAACTACAAGCGCGCTGCCTGGGATGAGTACTTGGAAACCACTGAGGCTCATTTCCGGGAGCTAAATCACACACACATAACATCATCACAGACACTAAACAATACAACAATACAATTCGACGACATAATAAACAATGCAGACAAAAGAAACGTTCCTAAAGGCAACAGAAAACACTACAACCCAAACTTCACGCCTGACATAAACAGACTCATAACAGAACGAAACAATTTAAGAAATACACCAACCCCACACACACAAATCACAACAAATCGCATGCATGATTTAAACACAGAAATAAACACCAAATTAACTAAAAAACAGACAGAGAACTGGCAAACTTTTCAAGGTACACTAGACTACAGAACCAACCCATCCAAACTACACAGAACTGTCAACAGTCTCATCAGTTCAAACAATGGGAACACTCAGAGTCACGCCTCAATCACCACATCTGACAAGATCCCTTCATGCAAACAACACTACAGAACCAACCCATCCAAACTACACAGAACTATTAACAGTCTCATCAATTCAAACAGTGGGAACACTCAAAGTCACGCCTCAATCACCACATCTGACAAGATCCCTTCACGCAAACAACAAGCCAACATCTTAATAAACCACTACGCAAATACAAAGAAGACAGACACATCTACAGACGCAAACAACAGTTCCCATTAGATTACAAGGTAATACTAGCCACAACAGAAGACACTGCTAGAATCATTAAACAACTTAAAAACTCTGCAGCCATGGGCATCAATAACATTTCAAACATTCACTTAAAACATCTAGGTCCCCATGGCACACAAACACTGACAAACATAGCCAACTATTCATACGCACACTGCATTATACCACACGTTTGGAAACTGGGGAAAATAATAGCACTTCTAAAACCAAACAAAACACCTACACAAGCAGCTTCATACAGACCCATAACTTTACTCTGCACACCATCAAAAGTAGTAGAACGCCTCATCTTACGCAAAACCACACCACACATACCACTGTCACCCACTCAACATGGCTACAGACCACACCACTCCACAACAACACTACTCACCAACCTCACACAAAAAATACAAGATGGCATTAACTCCAGACACCCACCACAAAGAACACTGCTAATCACAATAGACATAAGTAAAGCCTTTGACGCCATCTCTAGACCACTTCTCATCAACAAAGTTTACAACACCACACTACACAACAACACCAAACGCTGGCTCGCCAATTACTTAACAGACAGACAAGCATTTGTACACTACAATGGCGAGTCATCCAAAATCAGAAACTTCCCGAACGGCGTCCCACAAGGCTCCGTCCTAAGTCCAACACTTTTTAACCTATTCATGCATGACATACCAACACCACCTAACAACATATACATCTCCTCATATGCAGACGATCTAACAATCATATCAATACATGCAGACAAAAACGTATGCTCCACACAAGTACAGACTTACATAACACAACTTGAAAACTGGCTCACACAAAGCAGATTACAGGTAGCACCAACAAAATCCACAAGTACACTACTCACTAGTCACAACAAAGAACATCAGTACAGACCCACAGCAACGCTGAACAACACCACAATTCCACACACACATGAAACAAAAATCCTAGGAGTCACATACAACACTTCAATGTCATTTGCTCCACATGTCAGTAACATCATCAAGAAATGCAGACCTAGAGTAAATGCACTAAGATCACTAACAGGCACAACATTTGGACAACAAAAAGAAACGCTCATCACAGTATACAAACAATACATCCGCTCCATAATAAACTATGCCAGCCCAGCCTGGCACCCTGCCATATCCAACACACAACTAAACAAACTACAAATAATACAAAACACAGCTCTTAGAATCATCCTTGGCAGTACACAATCCACACCAATAGAACACTTACACGCCGAAACCAAGATTCTCACCATCAGGCAACACTTAGACATGAGAGGCACACAATTCTTGGCATCAGTCATAAACAACACAAACAGCCCATGCTATTACCTTCACGACCACCCTCCAACACACAGGCAAATAGCGAATACACCACACAGACACTATACAAATATCTTGAATTCTATACCACCACCCACAAACATCACACAAAACAAAAAGCACATCCATACTCACCTCACCAGACAAGCACTTAATAACCTTCCCAACAACAAAATACTCGGCAACCCCCCACCCAACATAAGCAGCACAGAAACACAGCTCTCAAGATTGGAGAGAGCACACCTGACTCGACTTCGCTGTGGTCATCACCAATCACTAAACACCTACAAACACCGCATAGACAACACCCAAACAGACATATGTCCACTCTGCCAAGTTAGTCCCCACACAATTACACATCTCTTAGTAGATTGCCCTAACTTGGCAGCCCTTAGACAACAACACAACATCCACACTACCACACAGTTATGGTCAGATCCAGTAAGCGTGGTGTCCTTCTTGCGCGGTGCAGGCTTCCTGGCATAACAGAGTCTGGGGAACCACAACAACAACAACAACAACTATGCAAGAATGAAATATGATGGGCAGCTTAATGGAGCTTACTTAACTGAAAACAATCCATGTTTATGAAAGTCTCATTACCGATGTAGTAAATGGTTTGGTGCTTACCCACGTTAGATTGGCATCCCCTGTTTTATATCAGACAATGTCTAAAATGAGAACAGTTATACCTGTGCAGTTATGACGATTTTACTTTGCCAAAAAAGTAATAAACATATATAAGAATATCTTCGTTTATGGTAGAAAGTGGTAATAAGCTTTAATTACGGAATGGTTGATTACCAATAGTTGAAATTACTCTAATCTTGGCTAAAGTTTTCTAATATGACCAATGCTCATATTTTTTTATCAGAATGGGAATTATCAGTATATTGACAAAAATTAAACACCCACAGACAAAATGGGTGGGTGGGGGTAGAGGGTTTGGATCTGTAATTTTCTGCTTTCTGCCATTACCATTTGCTCTGGGCGAGGGAGAGAAGGAGGGGGAGTGGGGAAGGAGACCTGAACGGGGGAGCGAGGGAGTAGGCGTGGCTGAAGAAGCGATAGAGAAAAGGGGAGGAGGAGGAAAGGGACAACAAGAAACTTCATTAGCATGAGCAAAATAAATATATAAATTCAATGTAAATAGAGTTTCATTAAATTGATGGATAAACTACAGTATTCACAAAATGCTTTATCAAGGTAATAGAGACCGTAAATAACTAATGATAGGGAGGAAAGTGAAGTGGGAGACGCAAGGTAAGCGATAGGGGTTGAGGAGGAGTTCCAATGTTACCAGAAAAAATTTGCCCGAGCCAAAACTTGGGTGGTTACGAATTCTTGCTGGCGATAGTACGTGTCACTCTTTCCACTGATGTGATTTTTTTTTTATTTTGCCGACCTCAAAGTTTCCCCGGTCTGGGGTGCTGCACATTGATAAATTATGCCGTCCCTTAAGGGTTAAAACTGATGAAATGATGCTTAAAATACTTTAAGGTAGAACTATAGATAGAACAACTCTGCATGGGGTATTACCTTGGAAATTGACTTTTTCTATAGTACTTTGGTTGCTTATTAACAATTTATCGTTATTTTTTGGTGGTCAACTATAATTAACCTCAGAACTGATATGTTATTGTATGCTGGCCATCCTGGAATACTATCATCCAGGCACAGTGTTATAGGGGAACCTTTGGTACATGTGGAGTTTCCTTCACCAGGGTCTAAGTAGCATGGCCTACTACGTTAGGTTAGGTTAGGGTACGTTAGATTAGTATAGTTCCTTTTATAAATAGGTTTCCTTAGCTAGTGTTTATAAGTATTAGCTCCACTCTCAAATACGAGAGACATTAGGGATTGGCTAAGGAAGTCTATTATAAGAGGAACCATACTAATCTAACATACCCTAACCTAACCTAACCTAGTGGGCTGTTTTACTTAGCCAGGAGGTGGGAATCTGCCCCCCAGACCCCCCAGTGAAGGAAACCACTTTTTGCCAAAAGTTCCCCTGTAACACTGCACATGCGCAATGGCAAAAATATCAGTTCTGAGGTTAATTACAGGTTAATTACAAAAAATAAAGGTACGTTCTTGATAAGCAACCAAAATACTACAGAAAAAGTCAATTTCCAAGGTAATACCCGACACGGAGCTAATACTTAGTTCTACCCCTTAGCCAGTCCCTTCTTGAGCATATAGCTCTCTAACAACTTGCACATGCGCGGAACCATTCCATAACAACACGACAGTCCAGTCTTTCTCCCAATGATTTCTGCCACCCAAAACCCCTCATTCCCAAAGGGTCCCCAACCATGTTGGATAGAGATACGAGGTTAATAATAATTAACCGACAATAAACACCACCACCTCCTTCATCAGCAACACTAAAAGCATAGGAAAAAATCAATTTCCTAGGTAAAAGTCCGTGCAAAGCTGTTCTGTAGTTTTACCCACTTTGACATATAGCCTAGGTTACTGGCTACCGTCAACATTGGCTAAGCCGTGAGCATTCCTTTTAGGCTAACCTAGACATATAAGTCTTTTACAATAATATTCACGTCACCATAGGCTATTTACTTATATAACCCATGCCAAATATAATACATTAATAAAAGTTATGGAAAATCTTTACTTGAGTTGCACGGCCTGATTCCTGCCAGTCGCCACCCGGGACAGGTTACCGCCTTTTTGGGGGTGTTCGGGGGGGGGGGGGGGGGGGGAGCTCCCTCGGCCAGGTCAGGGCATGCCACCCTAAGTTAGGTTAGGTAGGTAAGATCTGGTTAGGTCAGGACCTGGCATCATAGGAATGGTTATGTCTATTTATGTATGAGGACCCTGTCCCGGTCGACGACTGATGGAAATGTGGCTGCACAACTAAAGTAAAGTTTTATCCCGAGTTATTTACCCTACCCAAAACCCTGCAATTCCCAACGGGTCCCCTTTACCATCAGCTACAGTTCTAAGATAATTTACAGCTCAATTAGGCTACAGCCAAGTGACAAAATATTACTTTAAATTCTTGTTCAGCAAGTAAAGTTCTATAGAAAAATGTCAACTGCCATAACCTAGCCCACCGCGGACAGCTGGCTTAGATCTACCGTTCAGGGTAATATTTTGCCGGTCAGCTGTAGCTAAACTGTAATTTACCTTTGAACTATACAGGTCGGTGCAGGGGAGCCGTTGGTATCGTTGTGTAGCCTTCAAAGGTCAATTACAGTTTAGTTACAGCCGGACAACAAAATATTACTTTAAATAAATAAATTCTTGTAAAGCAAGTAAAATAACTGGAAAACGTCAACTGCCACAACCTAGCTCACCGCGGACAGCCGGCTTAGAATTACCAAAGTTACATTCGCCATTGTTTGTCACGAACACCTATAGTAATTATCACCTATAATAATAAATATGTCATAGGCTGCACAGCCTAGCTTATTCACTTTCGTTTACGTGCCTTTGCTTTAAATTTCACTATCTAAAAATTTGACACCAACTCTGCCAATAAGAAATTAAATGAAAGATAAAAACCAAACACCTCTGCTTTCCAGAAGCCCTGACAAGGAGAATAACACCAAAGTGAATATTATACAAAGTGTCAGCGGATTACAACATTAAACACCTAACCATCGAGACAGGTAGCAGTAGTAATAGTTAACATTTCCCACGGAACGGCTCACTACGCAATCACCATTCAGCGATTTTTTGTTTACTTGTTAGGTCACTACGACACTACGTGGGGGTGGGCGAATTGCGTTGGAAGCTGGACTTACGTTTACAAACTTTGAATTTTTTTTTAAATGTAAGAATAAAATACGACTGAAACACTAACAAGCCCATATTGTACCAAAATAACGTTTAAAATTTTGACAAATCGCATAGCGACCTTTTCAATTGTCCATATTGGAGCTTGTGAGAGTTGAATGAATGAAATGTATTTAAATGATTCTCGCTATTTTAAGCCCAGTCTGTCTCATATATATTTCAAAATAGCTCGTTTACCTTGTGAGGATAACCAACGAGTCACTCTTTGAGAGAACACGAGTCAATACTTTTTAAAAATAAATTTAACAGTGATGAAGCACATTATTTATACGCCTTGCATTTTCTTTTAACATAATTTCAAACGGAAACATTCATCTGCATCACGTTGGACTCTCAAATCACTAAATTTCAAATATCAATCATTGCTGCTCCTTGGTGTTTACAGGCACCTCTTTTGGTGTTGCCAAAGCCAAATTGAGGACTATTCCTCGACTGACCTTTTAGAATTTAGCGAAACCAACGAAACACCTGTGTATATTAATGATCCGAATGAGAAGGAGAAGACACCGTAAACGCACATTCATATATACAGTACATATATATAATATATATATACATATATATATATATATATATATATATATATATATATATATATATATATATATATATATATATATATATATATATATATATACAGAGTAAACTTATTGAAATATAAAGCAAAGCACGACTTGAAGCAGCAATCACAAGCAGCCAGCTTTGTTTCCATTGGTCATCGTCATTCAAAATGAAGAAAAGGAAAACAAACTCATTATCAAAACGATGGGAAGGTGTTTGAGATGGCGAATTAAGTACAGGGTAGAGAAAATAGCTGCTTTCCGATCAGCGAAGTTGAGTAAAGGTTTCGGCAGCGGGAGAGAAATAAATTGCTTTGGTTCGAGAAGTCAGGATGCACTGGACAGAAGGAGGAGAAGGCTGAAATGAAACAGTGGCCACAAAAAGAAAGGGGCAAAACTGAAGGATGCTTTAGTCGTGGACATAAACTGCACACTAATTGTAGTTATTTATTTTAGGGAATAAAACGTAAATTTTAGTGCCACGCAAAGACCAATACTGAGCTAAAAGATTAAATCAGAATTTTAAGGCGCTAGATTTTATGTAACTGCTGAGTGGTGATTATCGTATAAATGAATCTTGTAACATCGACTGTTCATTAGAATTAAAACAAAACTAAACAAAAATATTAAAGCACATAATCCTACAAACCAAGGTTTCGAATAATTATTCATTGAGTCCACAATATGAACTAGTCTCAACTTCCATAAAGACTTGCATGTACAGGCCAATATCTTCTACAATTTAGAAAACGAACTTTCTTTCTAGAAATGGTACAGTATTTCTAGCCTATTCTGGTCTATTATGTGGAAAAATGGCAGACAAGATAGTGTCTTTTAAACTAGCTTAATGTTTGTTGCTTGTCAAACTATATGTGCTTGGCTTTTACCCGATGGTTTTCTATCATTTTAGCATCCTAAATGCAGCCTAAGAAGGTTCGTCAAACCTTATAATTGGAGGAATAGAAGTTTGTTTCGAGGTAATATGATATACGAGAATACAATGGAAGAAATGGGTATTTACTCGGAAGCATCGTTGTTTTATTTTGACAGCTTGGTGTAACATGATACGGAGGGTGGGCACCAGACTCCCTCTACACTCTCCCGATTTAGAAATCTACAGCTTGTAAAGAGACGTTTTTATGAGACTACATAATTCATGCTATTTTTATTGAGGTCACTGCGAGATTGAAATTGAAAATAACATAGTATATCGTGCAAATTGATCGAAATGAAAAGCAAAGAGGACTCGCAATAGCGATCACAAGCAGCCATCTTTGTTCGTCATTCAAAGAAAAAAAGAAAAACAAAAGCGCATCGCCAAGGCGATGGCAAAGTGCTTCGTTGATGAACTGCTTTCTATGCAATTAATATAATACAAGGTGGATTTCATGCGTGATTTCATTAAGAGAAGAGATGTGTTGGTGGCAGAAGTGTTTTGTAAGTGGTAGATCTTGACGGGAAGTAATATAATTTGAATTTAAGGCGATTAGATTTGGCGTTGATGCCCTTGTTACCCGGAATAGGATTAATCCTTAGATACAATAGGAGTTCCAAGACAAATTCCTTCGTAGAGCGGCATAACCGAGCGGTCATATCTCTCTACCCGTTGGGCCAAGAAACAAAGAAATACTGATCGTATATGGCGTACCCATATACGGCCGGAATTTATGCACAGCCGCACAACAAAGTTATATAATATGAATATATTATTTGATAGAATAACCTTCCTTTTGCGACACAAATGGCGTTTTAAGATGACACGACTGCTGTTTTGCGATCAGCGAATTTAAGCTGCTTTGGGTGTGGTCAGTAATTGGATGGGTGACCGTAATTGGATGGGTTACCGCCTCCGAATCCTTGTCTTCTGCTCTCTCTCGCTGTTTAAACGGGTTGTTTTGTTTCATTATCAGAATCTTTTATATATATGTATGTAAATATACACGTAAACAGTTTATAAAATGAAGAATAAAAAAAAACTGACGTCTGTCATGGACTCGAATCCTGCTCATGAGGGCCGACTTCAGTGCAGGTCAAGGTCGATTCTCACCACGCACGTCAGTTTTTTCTTTAATTCTTTATTTTAGAAGTTATTTGTGTATATACATACATATATGCAATAGGTTCTCAAAATGAAACAAAAGAACCCATTTTAAAAATCGGGAGAGAGCATAAAAAAGGGTTTCAGTGGCGGTCACCCATCTTGTTACTGACCATACCCAAAGCAGCTTAACTTCGCTGATCGGAAAGCACCCGTTTTCTCTACACTGTACTTAATTCACCATCTCAAGCACCTTCCCATCGTCTAGATAATGAGCTTGTTTTCATTTTCTTCATTTTGAATGACGATGGCCAATGGAAACAAAGCTGGCTGCTTGTGATTGCTGCTTCAAGTCGTGTTTTGCTTTATATTTCAATAAGTTTACTCTGTATGTGTGTGTGTGTGTATATATATATATATATATATATATATATATATATATATATATATATATATATATATATATATATATATATATAGCTTAATGATAAATAATATTGCCAAGACCAGGAAGAACATTCTTTATTACAAGCTTTCGAGGTATAAAACCTCATCATCAGGCTGAAAAAACCGACAAGGATGAGAATCAATAAAATTACAATAAAATGAATTGTCATAATAAATCTTCAGCAAAAATACTAACGAAATATAAAATGAACAAGTAAATACAAACTAAAAGGGTGAGACGTAAAATAACGAAAAATTAAAAACACAAACATAAAAATATGAAAATAAAACTATAGTGAAATGTAAACAAACTACCACTCACAAAGTAAAATATTTAACGACCTAACTGAGTACCTACTATGAAATTACACGATAGCTAGTTGAATACCAGACGAGTTGTTGTTCAATTCCGGCTTCATCTTTTTAATAGTCAGCGACTCTGAAATTAAAAGGTCCAGTCTATTTGAACAAAAAGACAGTACCCGAAAATCCAGGTCAGTGAAAGGATGGTCCTGTGCTAAACTGTGTTCTCTTATGGCAGAAAAGGGTGGTTTGGAAAGGGGAAACCTAGTTCTAATAGAAAGACCTCTGTGTTCCAAAATTCTGTGTCTGAGCCAGCGGGAACTAGATCCCACGTATCGCAGACCACACTGCGAACAAGTGAACAAGTAAACGACACAGGAATTAAGGTCCACAGGCAGAGTAGGCTTCTCTCTCAAAAGTGATCTTATTGTAAAAGGATTACAGAAAACAAACCGGAAACTGATTTGAGGGAAACAATGCTTAAGAATTTCTTGTAACTTTTTTCGGACCATATAGCTACTATGACCAAGGTAAGGCAATTTAATGTACTTTACATCTTTACTAGCAGTACTGTACACCGGTCTGGGACAAAACTTTTCATTTAAAAAATTTTTCAGAACTTTGTAAAATACACAAATGGGATATGAGTTTTCAGAAAAGTAATTCTGGAGGAAAACCATATCTTGATGAAATAAATTAAAATCACAACAAACATTGTAGGCTCTATTAATCAAAGTGCGTATTGAGTTCATCTTATACAACTTTGGCGAAAAACTGAGGTAATTCAATCCCAAGCCAGTAAAAGTACTTTTCCTATAAACAGAGGTCTCAAATTTGCCACTATTTCTGTATACCTGTACATCTAAAAATGACAACTTATTATCCTGTTCCGTCTCACAAGTAAAAGAAATGTTAGGGTGACGAGAATTAAAATATTCAAAAAACAAATCAACATGTGATAATTCCTTAAACACAAGGAAAGTATCATCTACATACCTACGGTAATACAAAGGTTTGAAAGCACTAGGGCATTCAGACATCCAAATCCTTTCACAATAACCCATGAAGCAATCCGCATATACAGGTCCAAGGGAATTTCCCATAGCTACTCCATCTATTTGATTATATAATTTACCATCAAAAGTAAAAATGCCATCAGCAGTTGCTAAATGTAATAATTTTTGCAAGTCTATTTTATTAAGTCCAAACACTGATAGATGGTTTTCACATATATTATTAAGAATAATGTCGGTTGTTTCTTTTAATGGGATATTGGTGAAAAGAGAGGTTACATCGAAACTAGCCATTACAACATCTTGGTTAAAATTGAAAGAGCATAATTCTTTAACAAATTTGGAAGAATTAGATATGTTAAATTCACCTAAAGTTAGAGGGTTTAAAACTGGAACCAAAAACTTAGACAGGTTATAACTAAAAGTACCAATTGAGGAAATAATAGGTCTTAAAGGGTTACCTATTTTATGTACCTTAGGCAGACCGTACAAATAACCAGGCTTAGACCCTGAAGCAAATAAAGAGCTATATGTAGCTTCCCCAATCTTATCTCTCAGACCTCTAAGCAACCTATTTAGTTTGTCTTCTAATTTCAAAATGTGACTCGCAATATCTACATTTAAAATCCTAAATTTTGTATTGTCAGAGAGTATTTCATTAATTTTATCTAAATAATCAGACCTATTCATTAATACAACACCCCTACCTTTATCTGGCTTGGTAATAACTATACTATTATCGTTCTTAAGGTTACGTAAAATATTGATTCTGTCTTTATTTAACTGATTGTCACCCTCCTTTTTTCGATTAAAATTTTTGAAGGTATCGTTTGCAATTACGGAAATTTTGCTAAAAAGTGAAGTAAGGGTTTCACTGCCAAAAATGTCACAGCCTCTCAAAGTTGAACATAGTTTTTCAAAACTTAAAAAATACTTAAAGAAATTGAATTTCATGGGGATCAAAGCAAAATCAAGACCAAGAGAAAGAACTTCCTTTTCATCTGTTGTTAAATTTCTGTTAGAAAAATTAAAAATAACTTTACTACTATCTATTTTCTTATTAACGTCAACACCGAGATTTCTTAACTTTCTATTGTGTGTCAGCCTAACGTCAGCCAATTTTTTCTCAACGTTGGAATCTAAAATCGACGACAAACACTTAAAATCCAAAAAAGAAAGGTTGTTCTTTAAATCCCTATCTAGTGAAGACAAATCTGTTAAAACTACCTCTTTCTTTCGTTTTTGTGCTCTAACCTCAAAGTCTAAAAGTTTAAACTGCCATGAGAGATAAGTTTTAGTGTTGTGGAAATCCCTGGAATAAATAAATATATATATATATATATATATATATATATATATATATATATATATATATATATATATATATATATATATATATATATATATGTAACGGCCATTTCTGAGCCTATACTTGATTTAAGTCTCTGTTTTATGAACAGAGGTTTGATCTCGCTTATCCCGAGATATTGTGTGATAGCAGTAACGTGAGCCGGCATCATAAGTTATATCTTTCCCTAACTAAAATCTAAGGACTACTGGAATGAGATACTAAGTACAAAACTAAAACCCTTTATTGACAAAAATCAACGAAAAATAACTTCTTAAAAAATTACGAAGAATGAAATCCAATGTTTCACATAACTATCAGAAAATCTTCTAAGGAAATAATGCTCCAAAATCATAAACCCCCAATTACAGAAAATAACTCATCTGTCAAAACATGAACACGTCAATCAATTAAAACAGGTCATCTCAAATGTCATACCACTCTCATCCTCGTAGGAGGGAGAGAGGAAAAAAGAATAGGAATGGAGTGGAACAGAAATACCTGTGAAAAAAGAAACGTCACATTAAAAATCATAAAATGTAAAAAATTGCAGAAACACACATTTCACTGACACAGGAGGTACCGTGTGTTCACAGTTCTGAAAAACAAAGTCCAAAAACGTATATGAATTCTTACTCACTCCACAAGTCCTCTGGGACAGTCTCCATGTGAAAAATCACTCACATCTTCAGACACACATGAATCGGATCTCACAAGTCCAATTCGAACAACAGTTCCTCCCATTATATTCATTATGTAACGCACGAACGAACGTACTTTTGTATGACATCATTCGAGGTCAAAGTTCGGCAAGACACGCCTCTGTACTTCGAGGCGTCACGAAGTACACGTACACACCATACATTATTAAGAAGCATCCTTCAAAAACCGGATTTTGTAACTGGTTCAGCTTCTAGAACGTTCTTTGCTGAAAACGCATTTGCCAGCCCGTGTCTTGTCACCAAGGTGGTTTCTTCGACCCTTGTGGTATGCGAATGTTTCAGCAGTTTCCTATCTGCTGCGTATAGTGAAAATGGACCCTGCGAATAGCTGACCCAACTTTTCAAAGGTCACCTTCGCGAGCCTTTACAGATTGCTCGGCCCACGCACCTGAGGTGGACCCCACCTCAAAATGTCTAGGTGCAAAACTTATATATATCTTATAACACAGATATTATAGCACAACCAGTTCATTCAAGAAACGCATTAATCTAGACGATTTCACTCCTGGTACTGCCTCACGCTGAAAGGCCTGCGACTGCACCAGTCCAAGCTGAATGTATTCTTGCGTCGCCCAGCGATCCGACGAAAATGAATGGCTCGCAAATCCTTTTTGCGCCAACCCAACGTCTCCTCGAAAGTACAGCAACATGAAGACATCCTGCCCGACATCTCTCCAAAGTGCAGAAGTAACGTTGACAGCTTTCTCATATGTTGAGGACGGTGAAGCTATTCCAACCTCTCCATTTCGAGGGAGTGGTATTTTCCGTGAGTCGGTCATATCGACAGTCATATCAAAAAGTTACTCGTCTATTCCCTATACCATATTATTACTGAACCAAATAAGACTACTAATGCAAAGGTCATATGTTCTCAATGTGAAACAATTCCAAGTTGGTACCCGGAATTTCCATAGTCAACTCACTACCAAGTACACTAACTCTAAGGAACCATTCATAAAAATTCTATCCAACAGAAAAAAGTACTCAAGAACGAAAGGCAATCCTAAACATCTGAAAGGTATCATATGTCGTAAAAGACATCAAGGTTCTACTCCGGTTAGCGAATATTTCGCAATACCTGACTAATTCTCAACACCATAGCAATTGACGTAATGGCAATCGCTCCTATGATCTTAACAACTACAATTACTCATGGTACAGCTCCCTTATATTTTAAAAGAGAACTGAAAAATCCCAAATATTCGAATTCGATATCCCTATCAAAACCTTCCTAAACCTCTCCGAAATCCTAACCGACATATCCCAATCCGAAAAAGATCAGACCCGTTCGGTCCGATATACTAAATACCTCCCCAAAACAAAATCCTAAACAACAAACCCTGATTCTGTAACTCTATATTCAAAGATATTGGGTCAGACGACAAAACACATAATAACATAATAACATAATAACACAATAACACACGGGTCAAATCTCGTATGAAATTAGCCCATGTCTCAATTCCCAAAATCATATGAAAAAAAACCATTAACTCAAAGTAACCCATTACTATCGCCAAGTGCGAACGATGAAATCCCTAACCGCAGTTGCGATCCATATAAAAAAAAACAAAAACTCAAACTCATATATCTACAAAACTCTACGGCATTCTGCACACAATTTACACTAAGTACTGCAGCTTACATCAGAAATCACAATGAACCCGAACTATTAAAAATTCGTAAAACTCTACGGAGTAACGTCCTCCTGAATTACAACAAACTACAAGTCATGCCCATTTACAACCCATTAACACCCGAAAGGAAAAAAAATGACCCGTAACTACCCACTACCATAACAACAATACAACCCAGGAATGCATCCATGCTAATACCCATTAACCCGTCTTTTTAATCTTAGAAATATATGTCAAACGAGACACACCTGTGTTTTCATTCACAACAATAAATCTATTTCCCAATTTTGCTTCAGGTCTATACGGGATTATAGATACTTTCTTTATTCCCAGTAAAATTAGCAAGACCGTCTAAAGTCTTATTTATAAACTCCCTACCATTGTCTGTGATCAGACATTCAGGAACACCATATCTACAAATTATCCCCTTAAAGAACGCTATAGCAACTTCCTCAGCTGATTTGTATTTCAGTGGGAAAATCTCGACAAAACGAGTTAACTCGTCAACAACTACTAATAAATGTCTATAGCCATTAGCGGACTCTGAGAAGTTACCCAGAATATCCATATGCACTCTCTGAAACGGCCTATGTTAGTGCAGCAGATAATTGCATATTTCATAAGAATCGTTCAGATAGTGAAACAAGCATGAAATTTTGCACAAGTGCTCTTTAAAGTTCCCTCTATCAGAAAAGGGCGCTGGCCACGCAAAAAATTTAATATGGCGGCCAAATTCCAAGATGGCGGCCAGTATCGACAGATTTTGGCTAATTTTTCACTAGAATGGCATGTATTTGCTTCTAGCAATATGGTAAAGCTCTTCCATACTATTTCTTGTGAATATTATGTTTCTGTAGCTTCCCAGTACAGTTTACCTTTAAATATGGGGGCTATATGGCTGCCAAGAAAAGGTAGAAACAATAATTATAATGAGAAATAATGCCCGTTCAACAATTATCGTTTTAACCATGGATCTTGGTTTCTGTGGTTTTAGATCCTAATGAGGCCATCTCTTTCGAATAACTCATCAATTTTGAAGGAAAATTAATAAATGTAAAAGAGTGTATGTCTGCACACAACCAGGGCACACTGGTGACATCACTGCTGTGTAACTCAGCATGGGGTTCAGTGCCAGCTAATCCAGCTTTACTAATCCTGTAGTCTTAGACTAGTAGTTGTAGTATAGTTTAGTTTAGTGTCCCAAATGCTTTCTAACAGCCCCAGACCAGCTATAGTTAGATAGCCGCACCTGAATAGACAGGATGTGCCAGCGCGGGAGAGCCGAGCCAAGGGTATGGGGGCTGTACATGATGGTTCATGTACTTACCCGGATGGTGTACAGATCACACGGGACTTAAATGGCACTGGATGAATGATCGGGCTAGGTGTAGGGAGACCGAACCTAGTTGAATCCCATACAGGAATGTGTGCTTTGTTTAAGGTGGTAAAAGGATAACCCCTCGGCCTTAATCAAAAGTGAAATCATGGCAGAATGTGATGCCAATCCAATATTGAGCAGTAGAAAAACAAACTGGAGTTTGTGTTGTCTTTGTCAGAAGGACAAAAGAGGTGAGCACTTGACATCACCTCCAAGTCATCATGTCCTAGACCATGATGGGTACACAATGCTGGCAAGGAACATTCCCATGTTCAGTGAAATTAATGAAATGCCACTGATAATGGATCCAGCAAGGCTGGATGAAGGTGATGGCATAGAGGCCACTCTCAGGAAAAATGCAGCAACATACCATGTGAACTGTCGCTTGTTGTTTAACAACACTAAACTGGACCGTGCAAGAAAGCGACAATCCAATGACCAGACCAGCAACACTGAGACTAGTCGTGCAAAACTGCGCCGAACCAGTCATGACAATGAAGTTTGCATTTTCTGTGAGAAAGTGGCACCTGCATCTGATCTCAGACAGGCTAGTACTAAGGGCCTTGACTTGAAATTGCGTGAATGTGCAGAGATACTTAGTGATGGCAAGCTCCTTGCTAAGTTGACTGGTGGGGATGTCATTGCACAGGAGTTTAAGTATCACCATGCCTGTCTTTGTGCCCTCTACAACAGAAAAAGGTCCTACCTGAGGAGCCTTGAGAAAGACCAAGGTAGCACTGAGTCAGAATCAGATGTGTATCCACTAGTTCTGTCAGAACTGATGACATACATTGTTGAAAACAACCTTTGTTCAGATGATCCAGTCACATTTCGGCTGGCAGATATTTGCCACCTCTACCAACAACGTCTGGAACAATTAGGTGTAGAGTCACCAAGTGTAAATTCCACGAGACTCAAAGACAAACTTCTGGCAGAAATTCCAGAACTTGAGGCTCATAAATCTGGCAGAGATGTATTACTTGCATTTCAAAAGGATGTGGGAAAAGCACTTGCTCAATCATCTGATCTTTCAGAGGCAGTTATCATTGCTAAAGCAGCAAATATTCTCAGAAAGTCTATACTTGATCATCAGTCACGGTTTGATGGCACATTTTCTGAGGCTTGTGTACGAAATTCTGTGCCTCCTCTCCTGCTCCAGTTTGTAGGGATGGTTGAGCATGGGGCTGACATCAAGTCACAGTTACGATTTGGAGCATCAAAGTCAGACCAGGCCATTGCACAGCTCATGCAGTTCAACTGCTACTCCCGATACAAAGAGGGAGCAACAACTCATAGACACTCCAAAGACAGAGAAACACCATTCCCAGTCTACATGGGACTCTCAGTCTATGCCAAAACCAGGAAGAGAAACCTGGTTGAAATGCTACATCAGTATGGCCTCAGTATCTCTTATGACAGAGTACTGGAGGTCTCTGCACAGTTAGGAGATGCCACAGTTAGCAAATATGTGGAGGAGGGTGTGGTCTGTCCCCCAGTACTGCGAAAAGGGTTGTTCACCACTGCAGTGATGGACAACATCGACCACAACCCATCTGCAACTACTGCCACTACCTCCTTCCATGGAACTAGCATCTCCATATTTCAGCACCCCACCAAGGAGAACACTGGACAGGAAAGACAGCAACTAAAGTTTGCACCTGAGAAAGTGAGGTCGGTGCCTGAATTGCCGGACACATTCACAAACATCTCACCAGCTTCCTTTCAAACAAAGAACCCTGTGCCACCAAACACTGCAATACCAAAGCCACCCACAGATATCTTGGGGCCACAGCTTGCACTGGAGTATCAGTGGCTAGACAAGGTCATAGTCACCCAGGAAATAGATGATGCAGTGAATCTGACGTGGTCAGCTCATCACGCTTCAATGAAGAGAAGCCCAGAATTTGAAGTAACCATAACTTCATTGCTTCCTCTCCTGCGTGATCAGGCTCATTCTGTTGCTACGATCAAACACGTGATGCAGAAAGTGCAGGATGTCACTGATTTTCTGAACCCTGGCCAGATAGTCATGTTACACTAGAAGACAAAGAACCAAAGACTGATGTCCTCATTGTAGATGGATCAGCTTTGGTCCATGCCTTGCCACCAAAGAAAGGAAAGACCTTTGAGGGCTATGCACTTTGCGACTTCTTGCCTGTGATACAATCCTATAGCAGCAAGTACACATCATCACATCTTGTATTTGATGTATACAATACATCCAGCCTCAAAGCTGAGACCAGGCTCCAACGTGGTCAAGGAGGAAGGCGCAAGGTGACAGACAAGAACACAATTCCATCCAACTGGCGCAATTTCCTAAGACACGATGCCAACAAGACAGAGTTGTTCCAGTTCCTGGCAGACAAAGTTGCCCAGATGTCTGCCACAAATGTTGTCATTGCCACGAAAGGGTCTGCTGTCCTCAGCACTCATGAGGCTAGTCTTCAGGGACTGGAAAAGTGCTCTCATGAGGAAGCTGACACCCGCATCTTTCTCCATGCCAAATATGCCACAGAACATGGAGCCAAGACCATCACGGTTAAAGCAAATGACACAGATGTTCTTGTCGTTGCAGTCAGTGCTTTCTCCACTCTCCACAATCTAGGGCTAGAGAAGCTATGGGTGGCATTTGGCCAAGGCCAGAGCCTGCGCTGGATTGCTGTGCATGACCTGTGCAACTCTCTGGGCCAGGAGAAGGTGAATGGCATGCTCTTCTTCCATGCGTTCACAGGCTGTGATACAGTGTCAGCCTTCCGGAGCAAGGGCAAGAAGACCGCCTGGCAGACATGGAACATCTTTCCAGAGGCCTCCACTGTGTTCTCCAAACTGAGTCACTACCCTCTCAGAGTGGAAGAGAGTGACCTGAAGGTCCTGGAGAGGTTTGTCATACTTATGTATGAAAGATCCAGCACTGCTGGCACTGTGGATGAGGCTAGACTTGATATGTTTGCCAGAAAACAAAGGGCATATGAGGCCATTCCACCAACCAGGGGAGCTCTCCTCCAACACACCAAGCGTGCTGCGTACCAGGCTGGTTGTGTGTGGGGGCAGGCCACCCAGTGTCAGCCACAGCCAGAGAACCCTGCTGAGTGGGGATGGCAAAAGTCTGGTGAAGCATGGCAAGTCCTCTGGACAACCAACTCGCCCTTAGCCAAGAGTTGCCAACAGCTTACCAAATGTGGATGCAAAGCAGGCTGTCGGGAAAGGTGCAAGTGCTACAAGCTGGGTCTTCCCTGCACAGCTCTGTGCACTTGTAAATGTGAAGTCTAGATAAATATTGCCCTCTCTTCAGTAGATAATCTAGCTTGAGCATCCAACGTGTCATGCTATGCCTACCTTCTTATCCTCGAGTTTTTCAAAGGTGTAGGTTGAGAGACCTATACATAGATTGGTTTGCGTTTAGTCCGTATTTCTCTTCTTTTCTTTTTATGGTTACAGTCTTAGACACAATGTTGTATGTGACCATACCATTACTATTTCAGTTGAAAATAGCATATTAGTTAAACTGTCTGATCACATGAATATACCATTAAATAAAAACAGTTGGTCTCTATGTCTGCTAGCGCTGTGGATAGAAAAAAAAACTTTTATGGCAACCATTTTGTACGCCATCTTGGTTACAATTCATTTAGTAAGGGTTTTCAATAAAATGTGTGGTATGGAACATTTTTATAACCTAAAAGTCGAGGTTTAAAAAAAAAAAACTGGCATATTCCATCCAATAGATGCTCCCAAACCAGTGAATCTCAACATAGATGGCGGCCATTTTGAAAAATAGCCGCCATCTTGGATTTTCAGGTGGCCAGCGCCCTTTTCTAAGAGAGCGTAGTCTTAGGAATGTTTGTGCCAAATTTCATGCTTGTTTCACTATCTGAACGATTTTTACAGCAATCTGCTGCACTATGTGGTATGGGATATGAACCCAAACGACACGACACTGTCGTCGCTGGCTTATTCGCATTGCAAATAGCGCACTTCTTCACAAAGGCTTCTACTGCGGAAAACATATTTTCCCAAAAGAACTTCGACCTGACGTTTTCATACGTCTTGTCCACACCTAAATGAGGAGAACCAAATTTACAATGTACAATGTCTAGAACTTGTGGTACTAGACTCTCTGGCACGATGATTTGTGTAATCTCGCCCATGCTTCGAGTACTTCGCAAGTCATACTTAACTTTTCTCACCAATAAATTATTCTCCAACTCTAGACCAGAAAAAGGCAACTTATACCCTTTCTTCGGTGAAACTCCCCTAAGAAATGCCTTAGCATCTGACAACAATTTATCTTCATCTTGCTTTTGTTCAAGCAAGCCTATGTCCCAAGTGACATTTTCACCCGTAATATAACACACGGCGTTACTCTCACTATCACGAACAACAATCTCTCCCGAGACTGCCGACTCACTATTTCTCCCCGAAGTATGCACTGTAGAAACGTGTATGTCCTCTACATGCGATCTCTCAGAACTACTAATATCAGAGACATTAGACACCAAATATTTACTCTCTTCTCTCACACAGGATTCGGTGTGTATTTCCTCATCCTCGACCGGAAAATATCTGCTCAATGCATCTGCAACTACATTATGCTTACCTTCAATGTATTTGAGGTTTGCATCAAAATCTCTCAATGTTAGGAACCAACGTGCTCTCTTGGGCGACAAATTTGGCTTATTAAAAAGCTCTAACAACGGTTGATGATCTGTAAAAATCTCAACTTTATTTCCCAACAACAACATCTTAAAATGAACAAGGCTAGAGACGACTGCGAAAGCCTCCTTGTCCACAACTGACATCAGCCTTTCGTTACTACCACGCGTTTTGAACTTTCTGCTATAAAAAGCAATTGGGTGTAATTTCCCCTCAAATTTCTGCATCAAACACGCACCTATACCTTCCTGACTCGCGTCAGTCACTAAGGTGAACGGTTGACTAAAATCTGGAAACTTCAAAACTGGTGGGTTCACCAAAGCGTTCTTAAGCTTCTCAAAAGCTAATTGCTGACTATCACCCCAAACAAACTTAACGTCTTCTCGTAACAAATCTGTCAATGGAGACGCTATTGTAGAAAAATTCCGCACAAAACGGCGAAAGAAACCTGACATACCTAGGAACGAACGAATCTGTTTCCTGGTTTTGGGAACTGGAAAATTCACAATGGCTTTAACTTTCTCATCATTCACTCTGACTCCCTCTTTAGTCAGTCAAAAAAAAAAAAGGTCAAGTTCACTTCTCCCAAGGCCAAGCTATAAAAGGCCACAAAAAAAAGACACGGGAAAGCGCTTCTCAGGCACAGAGAGAGAGAGAAAGAGAAATTCGTTTCCCACCCTCTTACAATGCATCGAAGGCCTGATGACGCTTACAGAAAAAAAATGCTAACACCAAACCTCGGGGCTCGCTCTGTCTCCAACAGCAAAAACTGCTGGACCAACACTTCCCTTCGTCCAAACGGAAAGTGTCACTCAAGCAAAGGCAAGGGCTCTGCCCTCATACTCACAAACACATAC
This sequence comes from Macrobrachium rosenbergii, assembly GCA_039081455.1. Classification (NCBI taxonomy): domain Eukaryota; kingdom Metazoa; phylum Arthropoda; class Malacostraca; order Decapoda; family Palaemonidae; genus Macrobrachium; species Macrobrachium rosenbergii. The sequence continues at coordinate 21,348 of JANJGK010002286.1, forward strand.
CCACACGCACATACGTGTGTGACTACAAAAACCAAGAAGTGCATACACACTTGTGCAAAAACTGTTTTGCACCCCGCAACTCATAAATATCACGTAGGATATTACCCAAATATTAAAGTTCCCAGAAATAACCCAACAACCAAATATCACCCTTACATAATACACGCCGATGCGTACCGCAGATTGCTATAAAAAAAAGAAAAGAAAATACAACGCACCATAATACGCTCAGCGCTTCACTAGGCGTGGCAAAGCAAGCAAGACGCTCCGCCCAAACTCGTGACGCAATTACTATGTCACCGTGGTGATGACGTAACACACTCGTTGCAACCGAAACACCAGTTAAACACAACGACAAAAAAACACAGTTGTCCCTATCACCAGTTACAACGCAACGAAAAGGACAATTTCACATCAACACAACTAAAAAAAAAAAAGAAAAAGATAACATCACAACACTTACGTTAGCAGTGCGCGAATTTCCATCAAGCGAAGAGTGAGAGACAAAAAAAAAACACTCGCGCGTCTTCACGTGTTTTAACACACGCATAGCGGTCTTAATATCGCAATTATTGCACAATATCACTGATTTTACCCCCTACCCAAAACACTCTCCACAAAACACTAGCTAGCGAGAGAGAAGCTCGCAGCTCGCCCCAGCAACTGCTGACTCCCACAAAATCCTATCCTGAGATGCCAACACTAATTTATGTCTCTTCGGAAACGTATACATGCCTAATTATTTAACACCCTCTAACTGCCCTAACTACCTTATACGCTATCTTTTACGCTACCTTTTACGCTGCCACCAAAAACTGTAACGGCCATTTCTGAGCCTATACTTGATTTATGAACAGAGGTTTGATCTCGCTTATCCCGAGACATTGTGTGATAGCAGTAACGTGAGCCGGCATCATAAGTTATATCTTTCCCTAACTAAAATCTAAGGACTACTGGAATGAGATACTAAGTACAAAACTAAAACCCTTTATTGACAAAAATCAACGAAAAATAACTTCTTAAAAAATTACGAAGAATGAAATCCAATGTTTCACATAACTATCAGAAAATCTTCTAAGGAAATAATGCTCCAAAATCATAAACCCCCAATTACAGAAAATAACTCATCTGTCAAAACATGAACACGTCAATCAATTAAAACAGGTCATCTCAAATGTCATACCACTCTCATCCTCGTAGGAGGGAGAGAGGAAAAAAGAATAGGAATGGAGTGGAACAGAAATACCTGTGAAAAAAGAAACGTCACATTAAAAATCATAAAATGTAAAAAAATTGCAGAAACACACATTTCACTGACACAGGAGGTACCGTGTGTTCACAGTTCTGAAAAACAAAGTCCAAAAACGTATATGAATTCTTACTCACTCCACAAGTCCTCTGGGACAGTCTCCATGTGAAAAATCACTCACATCTTCAGACACACATGAATCGGATCTCACAAGTCCAATTCGAACAACAGTTCCTCCCATTATATTCATTATGTAACGCACGAACGAACGTACTTTTGTATGACATCATTCGAGGTCAAAGTTCGGCAAGACACGCCTCTGTACTTCGAGGTGTCACGAAGTACACGTACACACCATACATTATTAAGAAGCATCCTTCAAAAACCGGATTTTGTAACTGGTTCAGCTTCTGGAACGTTCTTTGCTGAAAACGCATTTGCCAGCCCGTGTCTTGTCACCAAGGTGGTTTCTTCGACCCTTGTGGTATGCGAATGTTTCAGCAGTTTCCTATCTGCTGCGTATAGTGAAAATGGACCCTGCGAATAGCTGACCCAACTTTTCAAAGGTCACCTTTGCGAGCCTTTACAGATTTATATATATAATCAGTGGGATTTAAACATTTTTTTTCGATAAGTTATTTGGATAAATATTCCAGGAAATGCCCAATCACTCAGCAGCTAAAACGATTTGTACAGGCTACTCAAGAAACAATTATATAAATATATGAAAGCCATTCTGAAAAGAAACCCACGATACTTTTGTAATGTTAACCGACATTTCTTGCCTTCCAGCCAATTATACTGCTGTGGCTGTTCCGTTCCCTCATACACAGACAGCCTCATACACAGCAACATTTATGCTACTTCGACTGTTACCCTACTCATGCAATCCACTTGCAATATATATTTAAAATGCCTTTATTTCGCAGTCGCCCAGCCAGATATCTTTTTATTAGCTAAAATGAGATCAAACAATCATCAAAAGCCCATTTTTCGTTTGTGTTTGATCTGCGAGGACTGTCTATATATACAAGATCTTCTCTTCTGTGCCTGTTAACGTTAAAGTCCTCCTGGGCCCCTGTAGGCTCATAGGGCAGGTACTGATCTCCTGTTTCTTAGGCCGACAGCCAGTGGGGGACAGGTCCCAATACCTATGACACGTGGCCAGTGTGTCGCTAGGCCCACTGTCTAACTCCCCAGCCCGGGGCTGGTACCTATTATTGTTATAGTATCGATAGCAATCGGCATGTTATGTTCTAAATCAGTATGTGTGAGGGTTCTTTGTTTATACTGTATACATACAAGCATTCAGATGCATTAATGAAGAAATAGCTTGCACCTTTATCACAATAAGCCTACGATATCGGAACGTTGATTTCAGGCTATCGAGAGCTATATCTAACTAAAACCAGCGTTGGTGAGTGGACAGATGGAAAGCAATCGATGGAAGTCATCATAAACTGCCGGCTGCCCCTGAGAGCATTTCCGCCATGCCATGAAAAATTGCCACAACTAGAAGCTTACCTGGCACAGGGGACACCAGAGATGTCCATCTCTGTGGGAACGAGTCTGGCACGGCTTTTCTTGCATTTAAAATTTATTTTATTAATTCATATTTGTGGAAATGATGAAGAATAATTATAAATTAAGACTTCTAAAATAAAACTATGAAAAACAATTACTATTTTTCCCCTATAGCTGAAATTAACATACAAAATTTTAATAACTAAGAGCAAATAAATACACCTGATTACTGAATGCTGTAATCCCTCTTCGTTATGGGTCATTGGGATGGGAGTACATTATTATATTTGGAGCGCTGAGCTCTGAGGAGCACACGCTAATAACCCTATTTTCTCAATCATTACGGGTGAAAGCTCTTTAGGGGATTAGTACCGTCAGCACACATCACGTGGTGGACTGTAGGCATTATAATAAAGGCTGTTTGAGCGTCTTTTCAGCCGATGGCTGTACTTAAGTTGTAAGGTTTTCCATTTACCTCTTTTCTCTTCCTTTCTTGATTCTTTCTGTTCAACCTCTCCAACTCCCTCTTTCCACTGCCTTACGTGATGAATAACTGAAAGTGCCCAAAGGCTTGGCTTTATAGCCCAGTTTTAAAAATCAATCCATTTGAGGGTTAAAGCCTACCACACAGTATCATACACACACACACACACACAAACATACATGTGTATATATATATATATATATATATATATATATATATATATATATATATATATATATATATATATATATATACATATATAATGTATAGTGTGTGTGTGTGTGGTGTTTGCAGTCCTTAAGTTCATGTTACAAAGGAAGTTGGTAGTTTTTAGTGGACATGGCAAGAAAATGGTAACCTAGGCCTAGGATATATCCCAAACTGAAAAGTTTTAATCACATCCAGTTAATTTAAAGAAAAATTCGAACCTAGATTGTATTTTGTAATCTTATTTTATGTAAGGCTAACCACATTTTCTATATCAAATTTCTATTATTGTCATTGAAGGGAAGGTACTGTTATGGAAAGCCAATTTTGTTTTTTCCTCTCCAGTAAAAGGATGCCCATCTTTGGCTAGTGGCGTTTGCTTGTTCCAGGCACATACTTCAGTGAGTAAACCTATCAATAAACTGTCCTTATTAACGTACCGTATATGCCGGCGTATAAGGCGATTTTGAACCTTAAAATTCTCCCCCAAAATGGGGGGTTGTCTTATAAAAACCGAATGGTTGCCAGAAAGCTGCAACGATGATGGATTACTGCATTCAATAATCAGGTATGTTTATTAGTTTTTCGGTATTAAACCTTTTCATGTTAATATCAGCTATGAGGGAAAAATAGTTGCTGCTTTTCACAGTTTTATCTTATTTTTTTTTTATTTCATTTCTGCATTTCCACAAAATCTCGTTCCCATAGAGATGGACATCTCTGGACTGTCCCCTGTGCCAAGTAAGCTTCTCTTCCTGGCTAGTTTTCTTGGCATGGCGGAAATGCTCTCAGAGGCAGTCGGCAGACTGATGATGACTATCGTCTATTGCTTTCCATCTATCCACTCAACTACGCAGGTTTTAGGCAGATGTAGCAATATGCTCAGCTATAGCTCTCGATTGGCTGAAATCAATGTTTCCGATATCATAGGCTTATTGTGATGAAGGTGCAAACTACTTCTTTAGTAATACATCTGCATGCTTTTATATACACTGAACCATCACACAGTCTGAAGTAGGCCATAAACATGCCGATTTATATCGATAATATAACAATGCAAGCACACAACAGAAGAGCTTTTATGTAAATAGTCTTTGCACCTCAAACACAAGCCAAGGTTAGGGTTTCGATAATTGTTTTATCTCACTGTAAGTAATAAAAAAAAAAATCTGGTTGGTTGACTACGATTAAAAGTTGAATATTATAATCACTCACACTACATACACACATACACACACACATTATATATATATATATATATATATATATATATATATATATATATATATATATATATATATATATATATATATATATATATATATATATATATATATATATATATATATATATATATATATATATATATATATATATATATATATATAAATACTGGAATCTCCTAGGAAAAGAAAAGGATGATAAGGGGAAAATAAGATAAGCATTATGTGAGGAATGGAACTATAGGGAAATCAAAAGGCAAAATATCCCAGAGTAAACTAATCAGACAAAGTTGTTCCCTTTAAACGACCTACCCATAATGCTCCGCAAGTAAATAAATTCAGTTCCAGGTTTTGAGTTGGATTTACTCTTGAAAACGTTGATAATGAAGCGTTTCTTCTCGTATTTGGTGTTATTAGTTTCAATTTGCGCAAAACTGTGTGGCAATGCATAAAAACGCTTACCTGCACAAGCCTTTATCCGAGACGGATATAAACAAGAAGCATCGACAGTCCGAAAAGAAGGTTCGAACCCATGTTCATTCTCTTTAGATTAATCTAATAGATGGTTTACTTCTATTCTCCGTAATTAAACGATAATTCAAATACCTTGATCTTATTCTTATTACTGAGCATTATATAAGTGATTATTTTCTCCTGAATATCATCGTCACCTTTATTATCATTTAAAACCTTTCGAGAATTGGAATCGGGGGTTTCTTTTACGATAAGTTCATCTTTTTTTTATTTCTCTTTCTTTTTTATTGCCATTCCAGGGTTTGAGACGGGCCTCAGGTGACCTTTCCATCCCTTATCCCCACAGGAGAGTCTTTGCTGATATTATGTTCGCGGGCAGATGGAATTTCACTCCTTATTCGCTGTCTAATTTACCACAATAACTGAGGGCTCAGACTCCCAAATTTTAATTGCTCCACCCCTTAGAAAACTGATCAGTCAAACCATTAGGCAAGACGATTTCTAAGTAAAAGGTAAAAGTATTCTCTCCACAGAGTCCTATCCAGCTCCGACACAAGAGCGACATATCGACCATGCCCTGGCAGGGACTTGTTCACTAGGTCCGTTAACCCACCTTAGACGCAACATTCGAATGACGACGCTTAAAACAGCGCTCTGCCCTTGCCAATCAGATTTTTCCTAGAATATATTCTCATAGTCATAAATACTAACCATAAATAAACAAAATATTCAGTTCATTGCGCCAACTAACCGAGATTACGGCAAAAATTTTAAACCTCATCTAAAAAGATAATTGATATATTCATCAAGGAACAAAATTCTCCATGAACAAGTAACAATAATTCCTGAAAATTTCAGTTTATTTTTCTTTTTTTTTCCTGCTGAATTCGAGGGCAAGAAACTTGGTGGTGGAGGGATCCTCCCGGCAGGAAGTAAAATGATGTTCCGACACTTGAGAACTTCAGGGAAGGGAAAAGGTCCTCTGGTTCTCGCTTCTTGGCAGGCAAGTGTGCCGCCTGAGTAGGGAGAAGTTACGCAAACTTCGAGGATTAAAAGAAGTTATGTTGCACAAACTTTGTGGCGAAGCATAGGAATAATCAGAAGGTGAAAGCAAATGAGAGGAAGACCTGCTGCCTCTTCTCTGGAAGGGAAAAAAGTCGGGAACTGTCGAGTATCTATCTTAAAGTCCCGTTGCGTTGGGGGCATATATATGTGTATAATTTATAGGAAATATATATAATTTTTGACCATGAACACCTAAACACACATATGTTGTATCATATATATATTATATCATATCGTATCACGTCATTTCATGATAACATATCATATCACATCCTGATATAAAAAAAAATTTATAATATCCTATCATATATGTATCATATCAGAGTATCATGTTTTATCATGTCATATTATAATATCGCATCATATCATAAAATATATTTTATTATGATATCATACAATATATCATATCACAGCATATATTATATATTATATCATGATGTCATTTATATTACATAATATAATATAGTATCATAACATATCATATGACATCATATCATATTATCATAATATCCTATCCTGTGCTAGCACATACACACACACAAACATAGATATATATATATATATATATATATATATATATATATATATATATATATATATATATATATATATATATATATATATATATGACAATTTTAAGCTTCAAGAAAATCTCTCTCTCTCTCTCTCTATTATTGTATATATATATATATATATATATATATATATATATATATATATATATATATATATATATATATATATATATATATATATATATATATATATATATATATGTGTGTGTGTGTGTATTTAAACTGAAGGAGGCATAAAAAGATATCTTAGATGAATTCATTGTGTTAAATCTTGCAAAATGGACTTGGCCCAAACTGGAAAAACATTGCTAGATTAATATTCAAAATGCAACTGCCCGTGCTCAGAAACAAAATTTACCAAATTTCCCCACTAAGTTCAGTTTCATAGCCTCCTCAAAAAGGCGCTTTCAGCGGAGAGGCACATTATAACCGTGTCTGCCATTAGTAAGTGTCTACAGGGGAACGAATCTCTGAGGAAGGAGGCTCCCCTGAGGGCGCTGAAGAAGCTAGCGAGCGGAAGAATTATTCTCTGCTTTTAATTCAGGAGAACGCTTCTTTCTTCTGGGTGTGCGGCAAATGTGTCGGAATGTGCAGAGGCGAATATACTAATCCTATAAAGTTTAAATACAACGCGGCAGTCTTTCCTGTTTCCAAAAGAATTATGCAAGTTTGGAATCTATGATCGTTAAGGAAAAAATGAAGTTTTTTCTCCATATCCATGAACTGAAATTTGTTTAAATTTTCTTTGAATTATGAGAAAGGACATGATTTTCCCTTTAATTATCTTCTCTCACATATGAATACTCTCTGTTACATGAACGCAATCTCTCTCTCTCTCTCTCTCTCCCTCTCTCTCTCTCTCTCTCTCTCTCTCTCTCTCTCTCTCTCTCTCTCTCTCTCTCTCTCTCTCTCCACAGTCAAAATAGACAGGACTGGAACCGGGCTCAGAAGAGAATATATAAAATGATCAGTCAATTCCGCTTTTGAACATGTGGCTATTTGCGAGTATATTCACAATATACGAATTGAAATGTATTTTCTTCTTAGGAATAGGAGGAAAAAGAAATTGTGGCTAAGAATTCTCAAAAGTAGGATATCAGTAAAGGGAGAATGCATGAAATGAGACATCTGATTGTGAAATACTTATTGACGTTGCAATTCTGACCGCACCGTTATCATTTCATGTGCGGGGAGATATGTTATTTCAATTTTTCATATTAACCAAGATCAATCTAAACCACTTTAGTTTACAGCAAAGGCTCGTGTCAAAGTCAATGTGACAACATACTGAAAATCTTGCTGATTTAGAGGACGCTCTGATACCATGTTAATTGTTCTACAACTCCTTCTTTAAGACTAATCTTGTGGTGAAAACATCTGGCATTAAAAGAGTAAAGGTTTCATTTTATATACACAATCATTGCCAGAGATTTAGTATCTACAGGATTATTAAGAACATGAGAAGACGGCGTTATCTTGAAACGCCTCTACGTGAGACATTTCTTAAGCAGTAGCTCAGATGAAACATAACTATATTATACACTTAAAAGCATATATATATATATATATATATATATATATATATATATATATATATATATATATATATATATATATATATATATATATATATGTATATATAAATACATAGCAAAAGCATTGAATCTAGTTATTACAATTAATTTGTACATGGACCACAAAATAGTATACCAGAATAAGAGTGATCTAGAATAGTTACAATAATTTATCTCCGAAATATTCATGTGACATATTACATAAAAAAAAATTAAACAACGCTCCCATAAATAAAGTCTTTTTATTCCTAAATTACTCCTCTTAATCTGCTTTCCTCTCTTCAGATAGAACTAAGCTTCCTAATGTTCCCATTGGTCCTAAAAAGACTCCGTTGCTCGACTCTGATCTAATGACCATCGGTTATTCTTGACATGAGAGCAACTTGGTTTTTCCTTATGTCCTGCCTGCCAGGACTCGTGTTGGTTTATAATGCATTTCTGTAAGGAAAGCATGGTGCCATTTTTTTTTTTAAGTTTATTTACTCTAAAAATACTCCATTAACGCTTAACTAGCCCTACTCATCCATAAATTTCATTTAAAATGTTCTCCTTGCTGGTACACCATCCGCCAATATAATTTTTTTTCCTTAAAACCTCCAAGTTTGTAATCCTACATGAATGGGAAACCAGGAATACCTGCAGGGAGAACCTTCATAAAAAGGTCCAAAAATGACGCCCTTACAGGAACTGCTTTGAAAGAGCTGAAAGGAATTTCACGGAAGCCGGAGAAATTGGGACGAAGTCCAGGATTCTAATATTTTCTTACTCTCTTTCCAGTATCTTCTTCTATCAGTAGCCTACTCCTTGTAACTCCAACAACATTTCACGTAAACAAATTTATATTAAAATACAATGCTTAACAAAACACGAGGGAATTTATAAAACGTCTGAGAGAATATGGTAAATGATCACAAATGCTACTGGGAAACTAATATTATTTGTAGATATGAAATGAGAACTCTTAGTAGGTCGAAATTACTATTTATGGTTGATACATTTTACCAAGGTTTTGATTAAATGTTTTTTTCAACTATTATTATTATTATTATTATTATTATTATTATTATTATTATTATTATTATTATTATTATTATTATTATTATTATTATTCACTTTCACACAAGTTTCACATTGACACGAAATACTCGGTGTAGGTCCTGACTATGGGGTACCAAAAATCCTAGCACCTGTCAGGTGGGGATTTTTGGTATTCAACGGCCGGTATGTTTTCATTGTCCCACCAACATATCTATTGTGGATTTCTGCCACTTTGTATTAGTCCTTCTTTAATGTCTTAGAAATAAAGCCAATATCATTCAGGACCTATAACCACTATGTAATTTTTCCTTGTGGTTTAGATATATGATGAGTAAGCTAAATGTATGTATATATATATACGAGTATATATATATATATATATATATATATATATATATATATATATATATATATATATATATATATATATATATACGTATACATTTACATATATGTAAACCACAGGGAAAAATTAAATACTGGGTATATGTATGTGCGCATACGTGTGTGTGCGTGTTTGTGAATGCAGAGAGAGAGAGAGAGAGAGAGAGAGAGAGAGAGAGAGAGAGAGAGAGAGAGAGAGAGAGAGAGAGAGAGAGATGCGACTTTTGATTAAGGATAATTATTTAAAACTTCCGTCGATCGTGTTGATTTTAATGAAAAAAAGAAAACAGGACCAGTTCAGCTTAAGTTTGGAAAGGAGCGAATAAAAAGCCATTAAATAAAACTTGGATCCATTTGACCCGCTGTTATCTGGGTTCGTTTGGTGATGCAATGTTCATTCTCTGCCCTACTCGCTCAAAAGAACCACATGGAACTTGCTCTTGATGGAACAAGGTAGGTCATCTTGATTGCATGTTTCCTGCAGTTGTTTGATTTTGATATCAAAAGAGCTTAACGCTGTTAGTGGCATTTATTGAAAAGCAGAATCAGAGTGAATTGAACTTGCTTCGATTTTCAATCATAATTATTTTTGTGTTCATTGTTCATAGCATGTTAGTATTATTATTCCGTAAACATTCTGACTTAATCTGCGAGGATTACAGTATTATTATTATTATTATTATTATTATTATTATTATTATTATTATTATTATTATTATTATGGAACAAGTCAAAACAACCGATACCCCCTGAGAGACCCTATATGGAAGTAAGATTAAATGGTGACATGAAAAGAGAAGACAGTCAAGTACTCGTGATTATGAAGATCTTATCAAAATGAAGCCACCTCTGAGCAAGTGCTGTCACATTTAAACGTCTGTCGAGAACAATAAAAAAAAACCTGCAAGTGGCCTGTATTATCGAAAATAATTCCACCTTTCAGCCGGCATCGTGACACCCGTTACGCAACACCATCTCTACTATTTTGTGAGAATCAGTCATCCTCCATTGCATATTTGCGTGACTATTCCCTCCTCTCTTGGCCAGCTTTGGATTTCTATTCTTTTGTGCTCTCCGGATTCTTGTACTTTTCCATTCTTCAAGAATGTCCTCTTCGTTCCTTCTGTTCGAATTCTATATCTGCTCTCTCCATTCAATGTTTCATTCTGTTCTGTTTCCAAGCATGCACAATGATTCCCTCACTATGTCTGACACACACTATGACTCATTCCTTTGTTTATTTACTACTGTGAGTCTTTTCGAATAATCCACAAAATATATTCCCAGTCCTTTTTTTTTTTTAAATCATAAAACATTTTAAATTCACCCTGACTGTTTTTCGGAACATGTACTATTAATTTTTTCTGCACACATTCAGTAATGGAGACATCTTATTTTCCGTTGAGACGTGATAAAGGTACTCAAGAAATGTTTCGATTAAATCTTCATTCCTTTTCAGATTTCCAAAACTGACAGAGCTGTGAAACTAACTCAAGGGGAATAGGAAAAGTAAGATTTTCCTTTGCATGATTAATGTTCCATTTGAAAGCCTTTGTATTAAATGTTAGTCCCTCTAAACCAATTCAGAAACAAAACATTTTATTTCGCTGATGACTCTGTCAAGGTTCCATTGGTCCCACTGTGTAAAAGACTACGAGCCCGACTGATCATTAATCACTCCTGGATAGGAAAACATTTATTCTATTATCTTCGGCACAGCCTCCATCTGTCACTTCAGTTTTTATTTGCCGCATTATAAAAACCTCTTTATTAAGTTTTCTCTGTAATTAACGTCACAGCAGTCCAGGTAAATTAAGACTTATAGCCATCATGTCTCAACTCTTTGGGCATAATCAGTTTATTCTCCTTTCAGACCCTGAGATTTATGGCGATTTTTCGGTCGATCGCCCGTACTTCGCATTACAAAAGGCAGGGTGGGTTTCTTTTCAAGTCTCTGCTCTGTGGCGGCTGCATGTTTTCAGTGATTGGCTTTTGATCAGAAGTCCATGAGTTTAAGACAACATAAGTCCGAAGACATTAAATTTGCATTGGTTAGCGGCTCTATGCCAAGTAACCCTGCATATCAACTTGGACCTGTAATTTGCTCAGGATGGATGTTTTAAAAGAGGAATTCCACTACTCTTTGTCTCTCAAATCGTTAATGAATTCAAGTGCAGCGTAGCCAGAAAGAGGGAATGTTCTGTTTCAGTTGAGGATGTAAATATGCCTATTACCTTCCCTCGGCATTCTCGCTTTCCCCCCGCACCCCCGCCCCCGTGAGTAGTACCGCAGACCTTCCTTACTTCGTTTAGCTCGAGTGACCTTTCAAAGTCCCTTGGGAACCTCTTTTGTGTCTGCTCGTGATTCATCTCCGTATTGCCCACGAGTACTCTATTCCTAATTTTTTTTTTTAAATTGTATGATAAACCATGACTGTTTCCTGATAAATAATATCACTAAATAGATAACTTGATAGATTCTCAGGTTTAAATCATTTACTATATCAAAAATAAGCATTTGTAACAACTGACCAGTGGTGAATAATCCCAGGATAATCTCACGGCAACTCACCCAAAGCTGTTAGTTTAAGAGTTAGGCACGGGATGAACATCAGCTAAAGTCAACAAGATCTCTCTCTCTCTCTCTGAAACCTTATTTAGATCCGCCATCTTTTTCCAATCCAGTTATTAACGATTCCTCTAGAGTGGGTGGTTGCAGAAAGAATTAACCTAACGGTTGTTATGTTCTACACTCTGGTTATGAGTCACTATATTCGACTAAATAATATGTACACAGTTCTCTGTTTTCGATCAACCGAAGAATAACAGACATCCAGTCTCCAAAAGAGAAACCTAAGTCATCCAACCCATCCCGACCAACCACACTCATCCATCCCACAACAAAGATTCCCAGTATTCGTGAAAGCGAGCTCAGGCCAATCATTCTCGTGCACTTGAATGCCCTTATTTTCCTAATCGGTAAAACCAAGCAATAGCTCCGCATGGGATATTACTTTGAAAATTGATTTTTGCTATAGTATTTTGGTTCCTTTTCAAGAATTTACCATTATTTTTTGTCGGCCGACTGTAATTGACCTGCAATTAACATCAGAAGTTGTATGCTGGCCATCCGGGAATGCTATCGCACAAGTGCAGTGTTATAGAGGAGCTTTTGGTAAAAAGTAGGGTTCCCATTCCTGCGGGATCCAGGGGCGGAGCCCCCTAGATAAGTAACATGACCTGCTAGGTTAGGTTAGGTTAGGGTACGTTAGGTTAGTATAGTTTCTTATATAATTGATTTCCTTATCCAATCCCTTCTTAAACTTATGGCTCCCAAATGACCTAAGAGCGTGGGCTGAACATAAAATGAAAATTAGATTTGTTATTTCAACAATGGAAACTTATAAACTGAAGATGAATATAAATAAGAAGGATTCCTAGATTTTAACAGTACATGAGTAAAAAAAAAAAGCTATCGAACCATGAATCACAAAGAGTAAATGTTTAAACAGTTTACCTGACAGCTGTTGCAAGAATGCCTAACAGGAGGAAGAACTCTCCTCTTGATTTCAATGGAACAGTGACATAAGTGGTATCATTAGAGAAGATATATGAGACATGGCTGTGATTGATAACTGTCAAAGAGAATCACAAAATATTGAAGACCCGTAAAAGAGAGAGAAATTCTCCTAAGAAGGACGAATAAGATCAGGACAGATCTTGAAAAAGTGGGGGTGAAGAATAACAATCAGTCTCAAAAATATCTAATTCCTTAGAAAGGATTTGATAACATAACCAGTGTGACCTGCTAGAAACATGTTTGGACAAACCTCAAAACCCAAACGTGTAAGATCAAAGTCTCAAAACAACTGAAGATTCAAACTGAAGAAAAGACAGACACAGAGGCCATCTTACGACTTCCATTTTGACAAAGTCATGAGAGTTACAATCAAATACGGTCACTAGATCAGTATTAATGGGTGAGGAAAAAGAAGTTTAAGCTAGAGGCTGGGAAGAGCATGTCAAAGAGATAAGGAAGGTTGAATCATCGACTGTGGGAACATAAGCAGAAAGATTGCTCCAGCCTCCCTTCGAATTTGTGTAGTGATATCTCTTAGAGGCTTCAGGTATCACAGTGATACAAGAACCGGTTGATTATAAGGAACACATTAAAATATACGGACCTCTAGAAAGAGGAGCTCGAAGAATTCTTGTAATAAACCAAAGAAGAAAATGTTCTTTGCAAAATGATTAGGAGAATTCACTACGGGACGCTAATAGGATTCATTCTATGAAGTCAGGGTGCTAATTTTTTAACTTTATTTTTGAGTTAATGGGGTGTAAACATTCCCGGTTCCTGTCTTTCGGAACCAGATTGGCTAAAAGCACAAGGCCAGACAATAACATGAAGAGAGACCTTTCCCCTCTAACTGTGAAACGCTACCGCAGGTAATTGGTCTCCTGATTGCAGGAAAGCCATTTGACCACATCAAAGGTTCGTTCCGCTGAATGGACGACAGTCCTGGATGCTGACGAATCACGATGCTGTGCTTGGAAGAGAGTTCAACGTTTCTGATAATTTTGCTCTAAAAAAATATTGAAAACTAAGTAAAAGTTTTTGATGTGCAGGGAAATATTATCATCCAAAAAAATTCAATTTTACGGAACAGGAAATTGCGAGAAGATAATTCGATTAATATGAAATCCATCTATTTTCTCGTATGTGAAAATGGAAGGCTGCCAGGCATAGCAATCAAATTTACCTTTCTCTCTCTTTATATAACTCACACACATTCGGTTCCCTCACAGGTTCTCCATTTCCTCACCCTTTTTGGATATGTTTGTCGCCTCAATACCTCAGATCCAAATGAAGAACCAACCTGCTATCCGGGGTGCGAGTTCAAATCCTGCTACGGGCGTTAGAATGCTTTCGTCTGCTTTTGTATTCTGGGTACCGGCTCAGATCTCTTCATTTGATTCTTCATTTGGATGTTAGGCTTTCTAGTAACAAGCATTTCCAGTAAGTGTGGCTATTACAACTGCAGACGTATATGGTAGAAAAGTGGCCAATATATATATATATATATATATATATATATATATATATATATATATATATATAAGTATATATGTGTATATATATATATATACATATATATATATATATATATATATATATATATATATATAAGTATATATGTGTATATATATATATATATATATATATATATATACATATATATATATATATATATATACATATATATATATATATATATATATATATATATATATATATATATATATATATATATATAATATATATATATATATAATATATATATATATATATATATATATATATATATATATATATATATATATATATATATATATATATATATATATATATATATATATATATATATATATATATATATATATATATATATATATATATATATATTGACCACTTTTTTACCAGAGACTTCTGCAAATGTAATAGCCACACTTACTGGATATGCTTGTTTCTGGAAAGCCTAATATCCAAATGAAGAATCAGATGTGTTTGTGTATCTATACAACTGGTAATGTAAGTCAGTAATTTACCTGTTAGTTGCTGTTCTCTAGAAAACTTTCTCGCTCGTCTTGAATGATATAAAATGAGTTCCTTTGTATTATGAAAAATCAAAACCGACCACTGACACTTCTAAGCGGAGTATTTCATTTTGTTTTTATTTTAGGTGGTTTATGGACCCCCAACTATTTCCTAAACAGACACTGCTTTCAACGCCCTCTTGGGCATTGTAGCAGGATGGCTATTTCATCCCCCGGTTTATAAATAAAAAAAGGAGGGAGCTAGGTTCTGGGAAATTAATTTTCTCAGTTTTAAGAGAGAGAGAGAGAGAGAGAGAGAGAGAGAGAGAGAGAGAGAGAGAGAGAGAGAGAGAGAGAGAGAGAGAGATGAATTATCCCAGAGAATCTAATTTTGGTTGCCGCATGGTCAATGAGCTTCCGAATGTCGGACCTAATTCATTTGGTAAGACGAAGTCTGTGACGCTTGGATCTTCGGGATGCTACGGGTTCAAGAAATATTAGTGACGATAACCAACGATGACAAATTTTTGTGAAGCAAACTTTTAGTAATATCATCATTTACTCAGACAGTTCGACGATGATTGCGTCAAATTGGGCACGATTAACAAGAGCAAAATGTTTCTGTTGATGCTCATGATGTTTTTATGCTTAAAAATTAGAGAATTATTTTTCTACTCTGTCGTAAGTAGCTGGGAGAGGGAGTGGTGTCTTTTAATAGTACTTACTCATAATAAGAAATTTAATTCTCTAAAGCAAAATCAGTGCCTGAAAGTCTCCCATCAAAGCACGTTTTGGTCTCCCAGTGTTGTGAAAAGGTGGATTATTCGTCCCACATTTGGTCGGATAATGGTAATGAAGGCTTTTCATCAAAACAGTTGGCCTATTAAGGGAGTTATCTGCAACCAGTATATTATTTGCCCAGCCTTCGGGTAAATGTTTAGAGCATAATGTTTTTGGAATGATTAGATCTGCATGAAAAGTGAAGATCTACACGAAAGAGTTTCTTCAACAGAAGCTTTGCACTTATTTACAGCTGATGCATCGCCCTCAGAACTACATCTGCTAATTGAATACAATTTTTTTAGAATATGTTAACTAAATATTTCTGCTAATTTGTAATTTATAAAAGGGCATTAAGAGGGCCAAGAGTGGTCCACTGGACTTCTCAGTCTCTCTTTCTCCCTTTTTTGAATTTCTTCATGTCATCAGATAAATGTAAATCTCTCTGTAACATTCAAGAACCTCCATCTGTATTTTGTTATGCGAATTTTACCGTTTCTTTTTCATCGATAACATCGCCTAAACACCGGATTTAGTTCCCTAATACGATAAGATTCGAAACTATACTTATTCTAGAGACGTTTCAGTTGACTTAGTTTTCATTTATACCAATCCAAAACTAGCTGGTCTCTCTTTGAACCGCTGTTATAGTTGCATGAGATGAGTTTTAAAATTACATTAGTCTCTTTGGCATTGGAAACAAAGGTGCTATCAGAGAGCAGCTCTATTTCTGTAAAAAAAAAGCTGAAAAAAGTTCATTAACTCTATTAAAATAATGAAACTGAATTATGTCGATATTTTCCGTGTTCATATCACCATCTTCAGATTTCTAGATGGTAAGTATATAAGAAACATTTTATTACTCTCTCTCTCTCTCTCTCTCTCTCTCTCTCTCTCTCTCTCTCTCTCTCTCTCTCTCTCTCTCTCTTCCTATCAACTACATGTTCGGGCAGAAATGAAGGAAGTCTGTTTTTATTTATCAGTAATTCAGAGTGAACGTAATTTAGTTTTCCTTTTTCATTCATTAGGGAACAAGGAGCTAAAAACAACTGGAAAAGTACTGAGCGTAAATACCGGAGGCCTTATCGGAAAGAGAAGCATCGAACCATCCGGGACGAATGAAAATCTGAGCACCAGCGCTTAATTAAGAAACGTCTCTGGGACGTGGCAGCTGAAAAAGACACTGGAAGCTTCCTGCTTCACGCGGTCTTGAGGAAACGTGACAAACGCAATCCTCGACCAATAACGGGGTGTGAGGGTGAAACAGAAAAAGGGCCAAAAAACCTCTGCTTCTAAAAAAAAAAGATGTTTATTTCTTCAATAGTAATGATAAAATATGCGTAATCAAACATTGTACATTAATACTTTAGAATTTGTAAGGTAGCATTACTGATCATAAGTGATTTTTAAAGAGATTAAATGAAGAAATATTTATAGATACTCCACGAAATAATTTCTGTTAACAACAGTAGTGAGAGTAATAACAATAACCAATCTGCAGCACAGTTTTCGTATTAAACAAAATTGGAAATGAGCATTTCGCTTTCGGTATTGAGCGTGAAGGAAACCGCGCTGAGAAAATCTGGATGTGTGCTGCAAGAGTATTGGGAGAGATAACAGCGTTTGAACCTCGATGGTTCATATGAAAGGAATAGAATAAAGTGGGTTGAAAGAGCAAAGCATTATAATTCATGAGAAGATTCTAATTTGTGGAAAATGTCGCGCTGTGAAATTCAGAGGAAGACTGAGATTATTGCTGGCACTTGTGGCTTCTTTCTCCTCACGCGCTGTCGTGCGCCTAAATCCTTATGAATGTCGGCGGTCACAATAAAGAAGTACTGTACAGTTCGTACCTAATTCTGACTCTTGCGACTTTTTCTTTATAAAAATTCCGAGGATATTTGGGAGCAGCATTGCTTGATTATAAAGATGGAAATTTCCTGAGGTGACAAGTCCAGCGAACAAAGTTACCCTGCATGACCATGTGTTAGGACATCGTACACTCGCATCACGTGCTGAAGGAAAACATTGAAATAAAAAAAAAATCTACGCAGGAAATTCATGACCATGCAATATATCAGATCTATATATATATAATATACACACACACACACACACACACACAAATAGGGTATGACGTGTGTTACGGAAATATGTATTTATATTTATATTATTGTTAAGTTGTTGTGCTGCAGAACGCAAATGGGTTGTTCTAATGGTATTTGAACAGTTGAAGGACCGTTGTTTATGTTTGTTTCTCCCATTACGTAAGGTGAGGTCGGGTGGTGTAACCCTGATCCCGCGGGGAAAAGCCTTGGACACGACTGCGAGAGAGGAACGGCCCTCGGTATTGGTGGACCTGTTGGATGGTCTTTGGTGAACCTGTTGGATGGTCTTTGGTGGACCTGTTGGATGGTCTTTTATTTAAATATTACTGGATCGCTCAGGAACAGTCAATAGCAAGTACGACTTCAGGGAAGTCTTGGAGTTTCGCAGTCTAGAGATTGCTGGCCAGCACACTGGGCAATTTACTTATGCCCTTGTGAAAACGTATTGCCCACTGAAATACGATTTGCTTTTCCCCCCGTCAAAACCTTGGCGTAACTTAGAGGAATTATTTGAACTCGACTCCAGTTGTGGATAGCGACCTCCGTATTCATCAGCCGAACATCTGCTTCGTCTCCAATTGCTGGTCGACGTAGGATTTCTTCAGAGCTCTATTATGGATACCTTAGTCAACGGACTTCGATGGCGCTGACCAACCTTCGCGAATTCAAAACTCCCCATCATCGGATCCCTTCGACCTTAAACGTTCTAAGGATTTGTTTTTCATCATTATTTAAATTAAGTTATTATAAATATAATTATTTTATTTTAAAGCTTTCTTTCTTTACGCCTACCAATTTATACTGAAGGTATTCCTATAAGTATTTGTCTATTTTTTCATTATTTGATGTTAAAGGGCGTAAGAGCCTGGAATCAGTCATAAACATGACCCGCCCGTAACATTAATTGGCGACCTTGCTTCTAACTAATTTCATCTTTAGTCATTGAGCGTTTGCTTTTACCTTCAGTTTATTGGTAGACGATGTGTGATAGGCTCAAAGAATTCGTGACTTTGGGGCAGGAGTTAGGTTATGAGGGGGATGAGTTAAGGGAGTTTGTTAGAGTTCAACAAGCTGCGGAGCGAGATGAAAGGCACGAAAGAGCTGAAGCTAGGAAGCTAGAATTGGAAGCAGAGGAGAGGGAAAACTTAAGACAGTATGAACTACAAAAACTTAGATTAAGTTCTCCTAGTTCATTAGGGCTGGAGGGGACTCCCAATGTGGAGACAGATAGGTTCGGGTGGACTATGGTACTCAAGTTAGTTCCAAAATTCAGTGAAAGTGATGTATCAAAATATTTCCAGTCATTTGAAAAGCTCATGAAACAGGTAGAGTGTCCTAAAGAGTATTATTGTTTGTTGTTGCAGCCTGTTCTCACAGGTAAAGCCCAAGAAGTTTATTCTTGTCTTTCAGACGAACAGTGTGCTAATTACGAGACAGTAAAGGAAATTATATTGAAAGCCTATAAGCAAGTACCAGAGGCCTATCGATTAAAATTTAGGCATTTTAGGAAGAATAGTAGCATGACGTTTATGGAGTTTGCTAGGTGCAAACAACAGTATTTTAATGAGTGGTGTAACTCCATGGAAGTAAGTACGTTAGAGGGCCTAAAGGAGCTAATCTTGACTGAGGATTTTAAAAATAACATTCCAGCAGAGATGAAATTATATATTGAAGAGTGTCAGGTAAACAAGTTCACAAGGATAGCTGAATTAGCAGATGAGTTTGCTTTGACCCATCAATTTAGTAAAGAATGGCAGGAGAAGAAAATACATCCTAAAACTTTTGAAACTAAAGGGTACCGTCAATTTAGCAAGGAACCTGTACGTAACTCTCAATTGAAAACTAGCAAGCATCTAAGTGACATGAAATGTTTTTTTTGTGAAAAGAAAGGTCACATTATAAAGGACTGCTTCAAGCATAAAACTTATTTGGCTAGACAGATGAAACCGGTTAATTTAGTTAGTTCAGGAAGTGATTCCGTACTTCAGATGGATGAATGGAAAAATACTATTAAAAGCTTTGGTAATTACTTATCTAAAGGTAGTTTAGCTGTAAGTGAATCCGGTATTAGGAAACCAGTTACAGTATTAAGGGATACGGGTGCGGCCATATCAGTTGTCCTCAAGTCTTCCCTACCTGATGATTCGGTTACTGGGGATGAGTTTATCTTGATTGGGGGGTTTCCTGATGCTTGCATTCCTTGCCCTTTGCAAACAATTTATTTAGGCACAGACTACGTTACGGGTCTAGTTAAGGTCGCGGTGACAGATACATTACCTGTCAAAGGGGTTGATATCCTATTAGGAAATGATTTAGGAAAAGAAAGTTGCCTTGTGAATCCTATTGTAATGAAAACTCCTGTAACTGAAGCAGAAGTAGCAGTTGTAACTAGATCTGGATTTTGTACTGATTCTGATAATTATGATTTAGATCTAGATAGCAATGTTGATAGCTCATTAATTAGTGTACCTCTAGAAATATCTTTACAAAGAGATGATTTGATTAGAGCTCAGAGGGATGATGTAAGTTTAAAACATATCTTTGAGAAATGTGAAGAAGGCTCAGGAAATGATGATTATGTTAAGGAAAAGTTCATTTTGAAGAATAACTTGTTACATAGATTGTCACGACCGATTTTCGCTAATAGTAATGAAGTAATTGACCAGGTAGTAATTCCCTTTAAATTACGACCGAAAATAATAAATTTGGCTCACGACAATATAATGAGCGGTCACTTAGGCGTAAACAAAACTCTTAAGAAAATTTATGACTCATTCTATTGGCCATCGTTGAGGAGAGATGTAAGGAACTTCGTAAATTCCTGTCACGAGTGTCAGATGGCAGGAAAACCTAACAAACCAATTCCTAAGG
>JANJGK010002286.1:47500-52500 GCA_039081455.1 Macrobrachium rosenbergii
ACAAAAAATTCAGATTAAACAGTCAATCGACCTTTTGTCCAAATATCAGAAAAATAAATGCCTTTGATATTTTCCTTTACAAAGGGACTTATATTCCTCACTTCATACAGACATATACACTATAATCTAAAATTAGAACCAATACCTATTGCTTTCATTTTCCAGTTAAAAAGGAGTGTATAAATTTATCACTATCAAAGAAGAACGAAACGCTCTGTTTTTATATACAATAAGGTTATATAAGCAAAAAATCTATATATTTATCTATTTGTCATATATATATATATATATATATATATATATATATATATATATATATATATATATATATATATATATATATATATATATATATATATTATATATACCGTATATATATATATATATATATATATATATATATATATATATATATATATATATATATATGTATATATATATATATACATATATATATATATATATATATATATATATATATATATATATATATATATATATATATATATATATATATATTATCAAGGATATCCCTCCCTCATGTAGACCCCAGCGCATATTTAATTTTGAAATACAGTTTGTTGTACCTTTGACTGTGGAGTCGAAGAAATTGGCGGGCGACGACTGGAAAAACACAGAGTTTGAACCAGATCGAAGCTGTTAGCACCAGTAGGTAGCGCATAGGCCTCCCCTCTCCCCTGAATCGTTCGATCAGGGGAATAATGGAACCCCCCTTCTCACCCCCATCGTGTGATGTGGGAGTAGTTAGTGTTTGGAAAGGTTAAGGGGCTTATTAGGGCTAGTGGCCAGGTAGGACCTTAATCTTTAAGTGCTTAACATTTAAGGACACTTTCCCTCTGTTTTCGTTGCTGGTTGCCTGACTTGTTTGCAGGAAATGTCGACCCAAGACGAGGGCCTGGCAAGACGCCGCTGTTTTGAAAGAGGTCAGAAGCTTTCTCATCGCCCTCCGGAGTGCAAGTCTAGCGCCCATCTCCTTCAGCGAGCTGACGTATTTCTGACGAACAGCCGACCCTTCTCCTTGAACCCCTTAAATTTCCCCTTCCTTTAAACTTTAACTCCTTCCTCCACAAAGCAATTTCCTTTGTTTAGAGTCCTGCTTCGGCCTCCCGTATCTCGCCCATAATGTGCCTTGAATTCCAGTAAAGGATCCAGCGATAAACATCCAGTTATCCCTTCCCCAGTGCAACTTAAGGGCAAATTAGTCTGAGTAATACAAGTGTTGAAGTTTTCTCTTTGTATGATTGCGAATACATGTTCCTTGTTTTAAAAGCCCAATCGAATACGATTCCAAGACTGTGATTACGTGATTTTCTTATAATTATCTGCTGGGCTACATAGTGGTTAATATTTAAAACGTGCAGTGTGTAACATTTTATAGGGAGATTCCATTCCTCTCAGTGTGTGCAGCCGTTCTAATCCAGAACCTCTCTTACAGGGGAGATATCATCTGCTCCATTGCAAACTGTGTCCAATAAGCCCTGACTGCCATTCAAATTCTGAACCATTCCTGGTCACAGTCTGATTACTGAAGTCCGTTGTGGCCCGCCGAATTTTATATGAATTATTTTCCCCATCCTGGAGTTCAATCCTTCGCAGCATAATTAACTGAGACAATTTAATGTAATCTTGGCCTAACCAAGTTATTGTTATAACGGGATAATTGTACTGTACATTGGCCCCTTCTTAATTAGCTTGCTTGCTTGCCAATTACTGCATTATTGCTCACTGTATATAACTAATGAGCCTGCCCATTGGTTACCGTTTTGCATTCTGTTTTGTCTCCTTGCTTAATTGCTTAATCTCTGTAAATAAACCCCTTTAAATTGGAAAAGAAGTCTAATTCCAAATGGCGACCTTAATCATTTAAGTGTAAATCCAGGGAAAACCTAAGGTAAGTTTTCAAATAACTTTTCCTTTGTTCATAATCTGGGCTCACTTGGTTCTTTGGCAGTACCGAATTAAAATTTGTTTCAATAATTCTCTCCCCAACCAAGATCCCCAGTTTATGACAATATATATATATATATATATATATATATATATATATATATATATATATATATATATATATATATATATATATATATATATATATATATATATATATATAATGTGTGTGTGTGTGTTAGAATTCCTCATTCTCGTCCATTAGCACTTTTTACCAAAGCAGTTATTCAGACAATTCATTGAAGAAATTATAACTTTCCAAAAGCCAGTCGACTACGCATGACTCGAGGGAGAGATCGCAAAACCAAATCGCGTCACCCTTTACGGACTTTTGGCAAAGTCCGCAGCAGTGACCAGACAGGGCTTCCATTAACGTTTCACATGTGCGTATTTTTTCTGACATCAGTCATTCATTTAAGCCTTGGAGATAAGAATACTTTGATACATACATTTCCATTCCGAGTTGATGTCACCGAGAACATTAGGAAAGCGAAAAACCAGCTTCCCTATCTGTATGCAAATGCCGAAATCAAAGCGATGGCTGCATTAAAGATCCAAGTTTTCTCTTTCCCTCTTTTACCTTCAAAACGAGTTGCATGTGTGGACTCTCTCTCTCTCTCTCTACACACACACACACACACACACACACATATATATATATATATATATATATATATATATATATATATATATATATATATATATAATGTAATATCTATGAATTGTTTCATACATATACCGCCAATCAAAGCATCAACTAGGAGTCTGAATAATTAAAACACTTGGAATAATGAGTATAACATTATATCCTGAAGAAGTTTCATCACACATGTTTCTTCATCCGCAGCTTGCAACGGCCAATTTCTGAAACTCTTTGGCTGCATATTGGGTAACCGACAGAGGAATGTCATTTTGTGGGTAATTGCTTTTGTGTTCCAGTTTGAAATTTTTCTTTGCCAATTTTGTCTCTCTTCTGCATAATTATTTTCAATGGACATAAGACAGTATAAAAAAACGTAAGCAGATTTTTTTAAACCAATTCGTTCCGGAGTGTCGCCAAGCACTTTCCTGGCTGTAGGACGCAGGCACTTGTAAAATCATCGATCTCAGGCGCAATAGTTTTACCTCCTCAAGTATAACCTGAGCATTCCAGAGCGACCTTACACATTTGTATTCAAAACTCATTTCGATTTTCTTTAAAGTATTCGCCGTGAGACTCTGACATGCTCTCTTCAGGTGTCATTATATACTCTGGAAAAAATATCATCAACTTACTTATCACCGCCATCTATATCAGGTTAATGAAGCTTTATAATTTTCTGAAAAGTTACTGAGGCGTTTTTCACAAAGGGAGCTAAGATTTTGGACCAAATCTCACGATAACCTGAGAAGAAAATGAAGTTTTCAACAGCGAGACTCTTGAACAAATTCAGTCAAGCATTGCTGAGGATTCGAGGCCCTGGGTATGAATATTTATAGTTATTGGTGAAGAATCTTTTATCAGAACTTATTTGGTTAATTTATTCGACATTATTCCCACAGCCTTTATTCACAGGAGTGGACGAATAAGGAAACAAAGGAAAATGAAGTCAGGTGGGATTGATAAAAATAAGATGGTTAATGTTAAGGTGCGTGAAGAAAATGGTGAAAATGGGCAAAACTGTAAGGAAATAATGCTTGCACGGGTTCGGGATAAAGAGATTAATTCAACAACCATCATCAATAAAATTGTAAAATGAGGTAACCCAAACTTGGAAGACAAACCATCTTCATTCCCAAAAATATGTGGTTGACTTCTTTTCCTGCTGTTTTCAGTTCTGCTAATTACTCGCTTTAGAGTCTCCATGTATTGTACCAACTCACATTTGAAGCCTTGGCGGCCTTACCGTTCACCTTCTTCATTACTTTCATCCTCGTTTACTTTTTCACGGAGACGAATGTATGAGATAAACCTCTGACCAAAGCTTTAACACTGTTACTGAAACCAGACTGGTATCGCCAAAGACGATTCAATAGAAACTGAATGAATAGACGATTTCAGTCTGATGAGACGTAATTATGCACTTGTAAACATCTCATTTATTTGACCTCAATAAATGTGAATCCTGAAATATAAGAAAACCCTATTAGAATATATCATATTGAAGGTCAATAAAAATTTGATATCTGGATGAATAACCCTCACACATATTAGAGAACCATAAAAGGAATGCACTTAAGTATGGTGTCCAAGTGAAAGGTTATAAATATTACTCTTAGTCATATATCGAATAACAGGCAAAATAGATTTCCAGCAAAGCTTTATTTGCTTCAGTCAGTTTATAATTGAAAACTAATTTCTTCTTAGTATTTTATGTCACTTCAATGTTATTCATTAGTATTCATCGATGTCTGTCTTACTCTCGGAATGAAGTTAACGGTTCTGCTTGTTGACAGTTCCCTTTGGTTCAATTTCTGTTTTTTCCATCGAAAAACAAGAAATTAAATTAAATTGCCAGAAGGCCAAGAGCTCTACCAAATGTCACTTTTTTTATTTAATAAAAAAACACTATAAGGATCTTGTTAATTTCTTATGAAATATGAACCAAAGTAGCGAATGAAATTGGCCAATTATTCTTTATTCAGTCCACAGATACAAGTTGTCATGAAACGGTCATAACACTGCCTTCAATTATAATAGAAATAACTAAACCACGAGTAAGTTCGGTCATAATCCAGTAGCAATATTCTGAGCCTGATACTGGCGTGATGGAATCTCGGTCGTTATTACTGTTGTTCTTTTCCGAGTCCCGCTGCAGTTTACGAGATTTGTGGGAGGCTTTCTATTTGGATGTTCCTTTTTATATAGTTTTGTCCTGCTTTTGTTTTAGACTTTTATTTGTAATATCTCTCATCTGTAGCACCATTAGTTGTAGACTGGATGAAAGTGAAACAGTCATTTTAAATAAAGGGTCCATGGTTTGCAAGGCGAGGAATATCTCATGACCTTACAGTCAAATGTATGTGACGAGAAAGGCACCAGATCCAGTGTC
>JANJGK010002286.1:62500-65000 GCA_039081455.1 Macrobrachium rosenbergii
CGCCGGCGGCTGAATGAGGGTCTCCTGCATGATTGGAATAACGAAGGTTCCTCAGGCACTCTATTACCTCAAAGTCTAAACAGTTATTCTTATTTCCTTTTCAACTTATTTGGGTGCATATATTTTTTTCGTGCGTAGAAAATGTATGAAAATATATAGAATAGAACAGCGTATAGAATTTAGGCTAAAGTTCAAGCGCTGCGACCTATGAGGTCATTCAGAGCTGAAAGGGAAATTGACAGTCAGAAGATTTAAAAGGTTTAACAAGAGGAAAACCTCGCAGTTGCACTATGAAGCATTTGTTAGAAAGAGTGGAAAGTTAGATGTAAGAAAGAATATGAACGGAGGTATAGTAAAAGGAATTAAAGAGTTTGCAGCCAGGGGCCGAAGGGACGCTGCAAAGACCCTGAGTAATGCCTACAGTATACCCTCACGTAGCACTACCTCCCTACGGGAATGAAAATAAATGAAACTGTACTTTATTTTTTATTAATATGACACATAACATCAAGGGCGCCATTAACTCTTTTGGGATGAGGTTTTTAGCCCCATGAGTCTTTATGCCATGACTCCCATCACACTGAGCCAACCACCAATGCCTATTTCAATGCTCACATTAATCTAGATTAAGTCAAGAAGACCTGCCGAAGTTTTCACCACCCACCTCTTCCAGCCACGGCCTTGACCATTCACTAGAGCCAAGCATTTATTTTTTTTTGCTGGTTTTTAGGCTGAAATATATATTTAAGAGTTACTGTTCACATTTTGCCAGATACGCACGTAATTTTAATGACCATAGTGCCCATGAAAGTGACCGGTAGATTCCCAATACATATCGCAGCATAAAAAACAAACAATTGAACAACTGGTTATGATGGCGAGGGTGGGTCTATTTCAACTCTAGTGAATGTATCTGAATTTGACGGGAATATGTTCATATGAGCGGGAACAAACTTATACCTTCCTTCGCGGCCAGGTAGTTAACTTTACCTCGTTCTGATAACCCGGATGCGA
Source organism: Macrobrachium rosenbergii (assembly GCA_039081455.1). NCBI lineage: Eukaryota > Metazoa > Arthropoda > Malacostraca > Decapoda > Palaemonidae > Macrobrachium > Macrobrachium rosenbergii. The sequence continues at coordinate 63,515 of JANJGK010002286.1, forward strand.
CTTCGAATTTCGTCCGGGAATCAGAATATCTTCTTTTTTTCTCTTCATTTGAATCTAGGCTTAGTAGTGACAAGAGGTTCAAAGGGCTTGAAGAAATCGAGAAGCTGAGAGGGCACTGTGCTGAATAAGATTACAAACGCATCAGGTAAAAAGTGACAAATGGATCTAAATATGTTTGTGTTATTATAAGGTGAGACAAATTAATATAAACTCTGGAAGTGCAGTTCCTAAGCGCTTGTCTGCTCCCAAATGCCATTGAGGTGTCATATGAATGTTGTTAAACACTTTTCCTTTTTAGCTTTCTGCCCTCAGATCTTAAAAACTACTCAGGTTAGAGGGCTGCAAATCGGTATATTGATCATCAACCCTCCAATCATCAAACGTACCAAACTGCAGCCCTCTAGCCTCAGTAGTTTTCATTTTATTTAAGGTTAAAGTTAACCATAACCGTGCTAGTGGCAACGGTATAGGATAGGTCACCACCGGGCCGTGGTTAAAGTTTTATGGGCCGCGTTTCATACAACATTATATCGAGACCACCGAAAGATAGATCTATTTTCGGTGTTGATTATACGCTGTCGCGGCTGTACAGAAAACTCGATTGCGCCAAAGAAACTTCGGCGCATTTCTTACTTGTTCTTTTCTATCTTGAGTGTCTAGAATTTTAATCTGATTTCATAATTGTTTATGAATTTTAACTTCAATTGTAATGCACACCTTGTATGAATGGTTTGTTTTAAGAGTATTTATTTCAAGTGATTCCGGATTTCTCGGTTCAGTGAACGATTCGTTCCCTGTCCTGCTGAGGTTCTGGTTAGGTCTCATTTGTATTGCTCAGTTCTGATCTATTTCATTTCAGGTCTTTATCAGGAATCGCTCGCCTCAGCTCTTTCTAACTCCCATCGTCCGTGACGTCGTGAAAGGACTTTGGATGTCTAGTGAATTTGTCCTTTACATTAAACAAGTATAAAATGAGCCAAAGTTTCTTCAGCGCAATCGAATTATCTATACAGAGCATAATCAAGGCCAACCAAAATAGATCTATCCTTCGATAGTCTCGGTATAATGCTGTATGAGCCTCGGCCTATGAAACGGTATAGGTGGCCTGTCCTATACCGTTGCCAGACGCACGACCATGACTAACTTTAATTTTAAATAAAGTAAAAACTACTAAGGTAAAAGGGCTGCAATTTGGCATGTTTGATGATTGGGTGGATGATCAACATACTAATTTGCAGTCCTCTACCCTCAGTAGTTTTTAAGATCTGAGTTCCACCAGAAAAAGCGCGGACGGACAGACAAAGCCATCTCAATAGTTTTCTTTTATAGAAAACTAAAAGAGGGAAAATTGCTGACATCTTGTTAGGCCAAAGAGGTGCTTTTACAGCCCATCAGAAGATTCGGTTTTTATTTCTAAATTATTCAAAGTCTCATCTCGCCCTTTTAAATGGAGTCAGTTATGGTAAAGTAAATTGATTCAGTCCAC
>JANJGK010002286.1:67500-117500 GCA_039081455.1 Macrobrachium rosenbergii
CCTGGATTGTCAACAGTTTGCCATTCGGTGCCCGTCCCAATATTTCAAAATCTTTGTATTGTATGTTATGTTTGCATTTATTGGCGTGTTGCCTGATGTTGGAAAATTCAGGATTAGCAAGTTTGCTACCAGTTCGATAGCTAACACCCTTATGGCAATCAATTCTGACCCTTAGTAACCTCTGCGTGGATCCCACGTACTGTAGGTCCCTAGATTACATCTAGGACAATTGAACTTGTACACAACACATGAGGTCATCATAGGATCAAGTTTACCTTTGAATTTGAATATATATATACATATATAATTCGAAACTGCTTGGTACGTCAGCATTTATTATTACATGCTATTAAGTTATATAAAAGCCTACTATATATGTGTATATATATATATATATATATATATATATATATATATATATATATATATATATATATATATATACATTCATACGAGGTACCAAGCAGTTTTGAGTTATTTCAACATATTTTGATGGTACGGTGGTAAAGACACCGACAGTAACTTATACAGTAAGCATAAAAAAAAAAATGTTTTATTCTAAATCCTCAAATCGTGTAAAAACCAGTAGAGTAAGTTGAGAGACGGATCAAGAGGTGATTAAAAACTTGTATATCCCCAGGCGTACATTCATTAAGTTACTGTTATATTTAATTAAAGCAGATTTTGTTGCAATGTAAAAAAAATACTTTAGCAAAACCCATCCCACTGACTCCTATAATTGAAATGATTCGTGTGGAAAATAAAGTATTCGACACTGGTCCTGTTCTCACACTATAATCTGTATTCTGTAATTCTTGTTTCCAGCCCCTTGCCCGATTATAATTTACAAAAATATTTCCAATTCATGCAATGAATCACATGTACAGTACACTCGCGCACACACAGACAAACACATATATATACACGCTGTGGTACGGGCCTGCTAGATTGACTTAACCTTAACCTACGTAGGTGGCCTCGCCTCTTAGAGTTGTCAACAGAACCCTTTTATGGCCGGATCTGCAGACCTGGATAAGGCCTCGATTCTTACCCAGTCCTTGAAAATGTAAGACCTTACGAAGTTTTGGCAATATATGACCGTTTTAAGCCAGGTCTTTCTGTTCTCTTCATTTATGTATATATGTATATATATATATATATATATATATATATATATATATATATATATATATATATGTGTGTGTGTGTGTGTGTGTGTGTGGTGTGTGTGTGCGCGTGTGTATATTACAGTATATATATACATATATATATATATATACATACATATATATATATATATATATATATATATATATATATATATATATATATATATATATATATATATATATTTGTAGGCGTGCATTTAATCTTTAATTCCATGTTGCAGAGGCAGTTGCTAGTTTTCGGTTGGTATTTCAAGAACACGTGAACCTATGCCTGGGATATTTCTCAACTTGAAAATTGTTTTCCCCATCCAAGTCCTTTAAAGAAAATTTCGGTATTATGTTTTATTACAAACTATGGTCACGGAAATTTTACTGTCCTTTTCATCGTGTAATCATTAAAATTCAAAAACACAAACTGATCCTTTAACTTATTTTCCTAGAGTGTAACCTCCACTAAACAGGTATTCATTTCCCGAATACGCCAAGATCCGAAACAAAACTTATCCTAAACATGTTTCAGTGGACTTAGTTTTTAATAGACACAAAAAGAAGAAGAAGAAGAAGAAAAAAAAAGGTAGTCTGACTTCAGGGCTCTGATCCAGTTACATGCGACGAGACCTACAATCACAGAATCCGTTGGGGTGCTGGAAATCAAGATGGTTTACCGGCCCGAAGGAGTAAAATTCGTTGCCATCAGAGTGCATCTCTCTTTCGGGAGAAACAGGAAAAAAATCACTAAAACTATTACATTTGTGAAAAGCGAGTTATGTACTGTAATTCCTACTAATATAGTTTTATATGTTGATTTTTTCCATCGTATAATGTTCATTCACTGGTTAGAGGATACTTTCCTTAAATTTCTGAATGTTTAGTATTTATCAAATATTCTGTAAGTTAATAATCTCTCTCTCTCTCTCTCTCTCTCTCTCTCTCTCTCTCTCTCTCTCTCTCTCTACGAAATAATTTACAGGGCCCTAGAATCTACGAAGGAAGTAAATCTTATTTGCATCAGCAGTTCAATTAAAACTCAATATAATTTACCTTTTTTTATGGAAACAAGGAACTAAATTTACAATGAAAGTTATTCTGTATCCATAAGGGCGACCATATCTGAGAGAAGAGCAGCAAACCTTCCGGGTAGAGTGTGGATCTGAGCATCTGTGCTTTATTAAGAAACGTCTCTTGGAGGTGGCAGCTGCCAAAGGCATTGAAAGCGTCCTGGTCTATGTGGTCTTGAGGAAACATAACAGGAGCAGCCCTCGGGTAGTCACTGGGCTTATGTGTAAGACAGAAGTCACGATAAGAAACAAAAATAACGACGAGGAGCCTCGGTTTAGGAGGAAAGGGATATCTGTCTCTTAAACAGTAGGTAAATGAATATTCACAATCAATTTTATCTGTCTATAAATATTACACTTTGAACCTTCATAGGAGGGCGATCTTGTGGGAGATTATATACCACTCAATGGGCTGAGCTACAGACGACACTTTCGCCAGACTTGAAACGTCTACTAAGTTTGCGGCAATATCTCCCATCATCTGACGTCCAATTTTCTAGTGTTTTCCATGGGAGACCAAGAGGGGTACAAAGGGGACGTCTAGAGCCAACGAGGGGCGTGAACGGACCCAGGACGACACCGGAATGGGCATCCACATAACATGCACTCATTAAAGAGATAATTTTCGTTTCCATGAGTACCTCCCTTGGCCAAGCTAATCACTACCCAAGACAACTTGACGGAATCCTTTCATATTATCAATTATTATGAAAACTGATCATCGATTAATAACATAGTCTATAAAAATATATGTAAATGAACATTACAGTACTTTGATTTATGCTGAAAATGCCCTTGCATAGCCAGGGGCTAAGAAAACATAGTATTCTGGACATACGATTCGTGAAACAAGTAACTGGATGTAACTGAAAATATATTGCCTCAGTTAAGATCCTTGTTAAGTCGTTCACAGGGACATTAACAGAAAGAAACGACTCATGGCCCATTCAGTGGCTTGAAGGAACTGATTAGTGAAGAGCAGTTTAGCATCTAACTGAAATTACCCGAAGGCTCTGATTTAAAAGAACAGAACCGGAGAAGATGAATAAAATCCTAAGAGTTTAAAAAAGAAGATAAGCTTAAAATAATAGGAAAAATGATTGCCGTCCCTGAGACCATTTATACTTTGATGTTACTTGTGGTCTTTCGAAATTTCATTACCTGATACATCTAGTTCCTACAAGGTCATGTAAAGAATCATGTTTATATTATTTTTTTATCTCATATTTCAAACGTATTCTATGTCACTCTACAGACGATGAACAAATTTGCCTCGGCTTTTTGTCGAGAATAGTTCTCTCTAGAGAGGGTGTTCACGAATTCTTGATGCAGTAGAATCCAAAGCCTCTCCCCGCTGTGTCAGGGGTGTCATTCCCAACTTGAGTTCGTTCAACTCCGTTTTCGTTACTCTCGCTTTACAAGTCAGTTCTCACTTTCTCCCAAATTATTTGTTGGAATCGTGAAATCGAGGATCAACTTACTTGGTCAATACTTCATACCATTCATTGCCGAACGTAGAATTCTCTGCCTTCTTCAAAAATGCTCAACTTCCTAAAGAATGAAGTTCATTCACACAATTGTTCCGTAAGGTCGGACGCATTTGACCACCTTTTTCTTCGACCCACGACATAAAGGGTCAGAAGACTGAGTAAACTGGAACTGAGACTTTGTTTGTCCTTTTGAATCTATGTACCAGTGTCTAGCTCTCTAATTTGATGTTTTTGTGTGATGGTTTCCTAAAGAAAAATATTAAAATTATGTTACTAAATAATCCCAAATCAAATGCACTCTCGTGGAATGATAAAGCAAAAGCTGTCATATTCCATTTAGCCCCTCAACAAATGTCAAACAAATAACTGAATATGAGATAAAAAATGAGCATTGAGTTTGACCATGACAATGATGGCTCATTAAACAGATGATAATGACATCACCGCTCGATGCCAGATCCCTAATCAGTTTCATACTGTCAAGTCCATCATTCCTACCACACTTGACTTTAATTAACTCTTAGCTCTATCCCACATCGCAATTTTGAGAGAATTCTCAATTTCTGTTTCCAATATGAAATCAATTCTGAATATTACGGGTAGGTATCAAATATAGGATTTAGATGACAATATTCGAACTTTTCAACCACTCATTTTTTTCAAGATCACCAGAAAGGCAGTCGGAGTCCTTTCTTTTGTCGGGAACTACATGCAGTATCTGAGTTCGTTGGAAATTGAAAGAATTATGAAAAAACAATGAAATAAAACAACTTTATATTCGTCCAAGCACAAAGACATGATGCTTTGCAGTACTTCTTAGATATTTAGGGGGTAAAATGACCTCAGTCATGCGGGTCTTCGAAGTAAAAGGAAAAGAATTGAAGGAAATGTTGCCTAGAATATCTTCTCCATATTCTTTCTGTTGTGGCCCAATTTTTCATTATTTGTTTTTCTTAGACAAGTAGACAGAAGGGAGACAGGTAGGTTAATAACAAAAATATAAATCGAAAGTTTTGAAAGGAAGCAGAGGGAAAGCTATAGAGGGTGTGATCAAGCACAGATTTATCTGGAGGTGAGTGGCCCAGTATGTATAGAGGGGACTGACTCACTGCTGATGCTCCAGCTGTGTAACTTTATGCAACAGCATAATAAGGAATTTTCTATATAGGTGGTTCATGATCGATTCAGCATTGCAGGAGGAATGTGTCAGAGTACAATATCGATTTTCTCTGGATCACACACTTACACACACACACACACACACACACACACACACACACACACACACACATTATACAGGGTGTCCCATAAGTCTCCATACATAGGTAAAATAAACGTTTCTTGACATAAACCATTTTTATTTATATAATATGCTCTATATGACTGCCATTTTGTCGGGAACACATTTCAGTGCGTGTCCTCCACTGCTGAAAAACACTTCTAAGAACATCTGGATTTATGTTTGTAATGGTGTTTGCGATACGTTCCTTGAGATGGTTTATGTTTTGTATCTTTACCTGATACATCATTGCCTTTAAATGTCCCCAAAGGTAAAAATCAAGAGGGGTAAGGTCCGGGGATCTGGGAGGCCACTCCACAGAACCACGCTGACCAATCCATGCATGTTAGAACCATATATGTAAGGAATGTATTATGTCTCCTATGTATGGAGACTTATGGGACACCCTGTATATATATATATATATATATATATATATATATATATATATATATATATATATATATATATATATATATATATATATATATATATATATGTGTAGAATCTACTGGTCACTTTTAACAGATACATATTTAGTTATAATAGCCAAAATACCCTCTTAACTTCTCGAATTCTTCTCGCTTTTTTGGATATGCGTGTCACTTCAAAGCCGTAAGATCCAAGTGTAAGAAACTGAAGCGGCTTTGTAGTGGCAAGCATATCCAAAAAACCGCGAAGAATTCGAGAAGTTAAGAGGGCATTGTGGCTATTACAACTACACACACACACACACACACACACACACACACACACACACACACACACATATATATATATATATATATATATATATATACGAGAGAGAGAGAGAGAGAGAGAGAGAGAGAGAGAGAGAGAGAGAGAGAGAGAGAGAGAGAGAGAGAGAGAGAGAGAGAGAGAGATGAAAAAGGAAATTTTTTAGCAAACTAAAGGAAGAAGACTCAGACCCAGAAGTAATTACTTTTTTAGCCGAAGTTAGAACACTTCCCTTTGAATGCAGATTCTACCTGAATAAAAATGTCATCCCAGACGTCCCTCTTCCAAATAAGTGATGGCCAGAAAAGAAAAAGACTTCAGCTCTCAAAACGAAGCCATGCGATGGGACATTAAGTTTCACGACATGATTGCGCAGTCTGCAGATTTGCTCTGGAATTCTTCAGTGGCTGGGGAGGAAATGAGAGAGGTGGACTGAAAAGGGAGTAAGTAGGGACTGAAGGAGTGGAATGGATGCTGCACCAGAGGAATGAGTTCGAACTTTCGAACTTTTGTGCAAAGAAAGTGAGGCACAGTGGCAGGAGATGAAAGAATTTATATATGAAGAAACCACTGAAGAAATGGAGAATTTGCATCAGGTCGGTTATTCCCAAATCTATCTGTCTATCTGGTCCGCTGGTATAGTGGTTAGTGTTGTTAAATGCCATTCAGACGTCGCGGGTTCGCGCCTCCCCCAGGGCGATGAAAAATCACTGGCTCTGCACCATGATCAGTTACTTCCGCGGTGGGAAGTTGAAACCAACATTCTTTGGAAACTTGAATTTCAAGCAAATGGTCCCTGTGGGCTTGTTCCATGTGAATAGGTTTCATCTACTGAAATAATATATAATAATAATCTATCTTTCTGTGAAATGGGATTCTGTATTCTTTTGTCGACTTATTCATGAATAAAACGAATTACCATGTAGACAACACAAAGAGTATGTGTAGGACCCATCAACACTCATATCTGGATACGAAGACTGTTTCATTCTTCGGCCAAATACAGTAATTCCATTTATTACAAGGGAGAGAGAGAGAGAGAGAGAGAGAGAGAGAGAGAGAGAGAGAGAGAGAGAGAGAGAGAATACTTATATGCAGAAGGAGATTACAAGACAGTACTTCTGGTCGAGAGAGAGAGAATACTTTCGTGCAGAAGGAGATTAAAAAACAGATGTTATATAGTCAAGAGAAGAGCCTCAGAAAGCCTCAAACGAGGGAGTGAATCATCAAAACAATTATCTTGATTGCTGTCGTAGGACAGATGACGTCATCTACACAGCCGCATGAAAGGAATCTTTTCTCAGCGGGAAAGGAGGTGTTTGATCGAGCGAAGTTATTTTCCATCATACAATTATTTTGAACGATTACTAATTGAGTTTCAAATATTTAATTGAAAAATGCATATTTTAACAATATTAAATACAAATCAACGTGTTGCTTATATCAGAAGATAATAACTTAAAATCGTACGCTTGTATTGCGTCTGTCAATGTTATAGCAGATGCCTGTCACTTACTTTTGTCTCACCTATCTAGATGCTCTCTGGTTCGTGATTGGTTCAGATTCTGATATGCAACGAATGTATTCATCATATTATCATTAGCAAGATTTTTCCACTTTCTGGCAACAGAATATCCTTATTAATTATCACAGTATACATCCTTGAACCCTCAACAGAATGCACAAGCATACTTCTTTCCAAAGCAATGCCATGAATTATTTGTTCTGTACTTCACTTTCCTTATATTCCGAATTAATTATGGATGCCAGTCAGTTGGGAAAGGAGGAAAATATCAATGGAAGAAATGATGCAGTGCTAGTCTAAACACAGAAATTGGTGATTACTGGCTGCAGTCAAAAGGAAAGCTAAATACTCACAGGCAAGACATACTTTATTCTTATGTAAAGCCATATTTTTCATTCTATTAAAGTATCAGACAAGTTGCACATATATAAACACGGAATATTACACATACACCAGAACAATCAGAACAATATATATACACACAAATATATATATATATATATATATATATATATATATATATATATATATATATATATATATATATATATATATATATATATATATATATATTATGTCACGATGCGTATCAAGTACCTGGTTATTACACAACTAATCTCAAGATTCAAAAATATACCTCACTTCAGCCAGATACCTGAACTCTCATAACATTAATTGTTACGACTGAGTACTCTAAAGGTAACAGTGATCCCTTAAGAAAAAACTTATTTATCAATCACTTGAAAAATTAAACTAAGTTCGTCAGAATATGTGTGAGGTATAAAAAATTAAACTAGAAATCTTCTAGAGTAAAAGGGCATCACTCCATCAAACAACTCTAACTGTTTCCCTCGTCTTAATTCACTTTAGCAAAACTAAAAGAACAAAACATGTTTATCACTTTGCCTTATGCACACACAATCAATCCTATTCACTGGTGATCAATAAATGAAACACTGTTTTTCTAAAAATGTTAAATACAAAAATTTATTTTCAGATTCAAAGTTTATAATTAGAATTCACAATTAATTAGAATTCACAATCTGAAAAATTTACTATCAGTTGAAAATAACACAAAACTCAATGAATCCTTGAATTAAATTATGAAACAAAACTAATTCACAAAAACTTTATCAGGAATTTTAATTAACCAAGTAAAATTTAAACTATCAAGAATCACTCAAGATTTAAAAAGAAAATCTCAATAAATGAAATCAAGAATGCAATGTTAAATTAAGTATGCAATGTTAAATCAAGTATGCAATGTTAAATCAAGTATGCAATGTTAAATTACCAAGAAATATTTACAATGCTATGTAAATAAATGTTACATCACAAACATAAAAAATGTGAAAATATAAAGAAATTGTAAATAGAAAAACACACAAAAATACACGTAAGATTTATCAATAATGATTTCACTTGTTCAAAATTTCCTAACTTATCACACCATAACCTCCTAACTTATCATACCATGGTATCAATAAGTAAAATTTCACGTTACCTTACACAACTTGTGAAAACCTCTGTAAATCACTTGCTGCAGCTGCGTTACACAATACACACTTTTTTACCAGGCGCCGTTACGAACTAAATAACTTTGCTAAATTCAGATCTCAAAAGTTAATGTTAAAAGTGACCACAAAAATTTACGTTAAAAGTAATCTCTTCCTAATTAGGAATGAGAGAGAGAGAGAGAGAGATATGGAACCAAATCGACTGGTCTCAGAAATCAGAATGAAACAAATTTTAGGATTCCAGTAACAGTGAAACAATTACGTGATGTCATTAAAGCATTTTGGGTGCGAGATACTAAAGAAGCTTCTAGAAGCAGGGAAGTGACGTCATTAAAGCGTTTTGGGTGCGAGATACAATGGAGAAGCTTCTAGAAGGAAAGTTACGTCATCCCAGCAAAACGTTTTGAACGCATCTTACAAAACATGACGTAATTGATCAGGACACGTATTCTTTCTCTCAAAGTGGCGAACGTGACTCAAACAACGCATGCAACAACATGAAATCACTCGTCTTGAGCCCGTATGGGACGAATCGGCGTTTGTTTTGCAAATCTGTCATCGCTAACCCAAAACAAAGCGTTCCCTCTTATCTCAACTGATGACAACTGAAATGAAACAAGCCTTGGTAGACACACACACGTGTTCACATACTACGCTATTACCAAGAAAGATATTCGTTCTAAATTACGTTACTATTAAAATTATAACAACAATTCTAAATTACGCTATCAAGTAATCATTAGTACTTTTGAGATCTGATGTCAAACTAAATATGACACTTCAACAACCATTATCATTAAACATAACACATGAAAAAAGTAAATGTCAAAATTATAGGAGGATATACGTATTACAAGGCAACATCATGAAATTCCTCCCCCGAGAAGATTACTTATCCCGGGTTTGAATCCAACGATTCACAACGGGATAAATAATCTGCTATGACATTATCTTTTCCTGAAATGTGTTTAACACTTACATTATATGGTTGCAGGCATAAAGACCACCTGGTCAGTCTCATATTATTATTTTTCATCTTATTGATGAATGAGATTGGGTTGTGATCCGACAATACTAAAATTTCTTCATTCCTAGGTCGGTTCACATACACTTCAAACTTTTTCAATGCTGTGATTAATGCTAATGTTTCTTTTTCAATTGTTGAGTATGTTTTCTGGTGCTTTTTCAACTTTGAAGACATAAAACATACTGGATGTAAGATTCTGTTGTCATCTTTTTGAAGTAGAACAGCTCCAATTCCACAGTCGGATGCATCAACTTGTATCACGAACTTTTTATTGAAGTCTGGAGCTTGAAGCACTGGTCTTGAAGTTAATATGGCTTTAACCTTCTCAAATGATTCTTGACATTCTGGAGTCCAATCAAACTTTCTTTTAGGACTGGTTAAGCCAGTTAAGGGAGCTACTACGGCTGAGAAATTTGGACAGAAGCGGCGATAAAATCCAGCCATGCCCAAAAATCTTTGTAGCTGTTTCCTCGTAGCAGGAGGGGTAGCCTTACGGATACCTTCTACATTAGCGTCAATAGGAGCGAGAAGGCCTTTTCCAACTTCAAATCCTAGGTACTGTACAGTTGCCTTTCCAAACTCACTTTTTTGTAAGTTGATTGTTAGTCCTGCTTCCCGAAGTTTCTTGAACACTTTCCTTAATATCTTCAGATGTTCTTCCCATGTATTAGAATAAATCACAATGTCATCAAGGTATACACCTACTCCTTCTATTGATCCTAGTAGTTGATCCATCACTCGCTGGAATGTTGCAGGTGCATTCATCAGACCAAACGGCAAAACAGTGTATTGATACAGTCCAAAAGGAGTAATGAAAGCTGACAGCAACTTAGCATTCTCATCTAAGGGAATTTGATAATATCCTTTCAACAAGTCTATCTTGGAAACAAATTTGGCTTGCCCAATATTATCAAGTAATTGATCAATAAGAGGCAAGGGATAATTGTCAGCCACACTGATGGAATTCAGTTTCCTATAATCAGTACACATCCTAAATGAGCCATCTGGTTTCTTCACTAACACACAATGAGAACTATAATGACTTGAACTGGGTTCTGCTAATCCATGCTGCAACAAATATTCAACTTCTTTCTTCAAAACATCTCGATGAAAAGGCGATAAGCGATAAGCTCTCATTTTAAAAGGTTTTCCATCTTCTCTGATCTTTATCTCATGCTTTGTCAGATTGGTACACCTAGGTACATCTGCAAAAATTTCAGGGAAACTTTGAATAACTTCACTTAATTCACTACTTTGCTCAATACTCAGATGTTTTAGTTTATCTTCCAAATTTTCTAATATTGAAGAATTGTTCATCTTGTTTTCAGCTCCTAATTCGTAGCCGTCATCGTCCTCTGTAGATGAAGTTGTTTGTGTTATTGACACTGTTTCAGTTTTAGTCTCTGAGAAGTAAGGTTTCAAAAGATTCACATGTATCTTCCTCTGTCGTTTTCTTCTTCCTGGTGTTTCAATCACATAAGTTCGATCACTTAACTTCTCTATTATCCTATAAGGACCTTGAAACTTATTGGTAAGGGGAAATCTTTTCACTGGTAAGAACACTAGAACTTGCTGTCCAATACTAAAATTTCTTAGCTTAGTTTTAGCATCATATTTCCTTTTCATTTTCTCTTGACTTATTTTCAAATTTTCTAAAGAGAATTTTCTAATTTCTCTTAATCTTTTCCTCAAGTTCTTCACATATTCTCCTTGGATTTCCTCTTGATTTTCTTCCCAATTCTCTGCAAGAATCTTCAATGGACCTCTAATGTCTCGACCAAAAATCATTTCATTTGGTGAACATCCCATGCTTTCTTGATAAGCATTCCTAACTTCAAATAACATTAAAGGTAAACCAGCATCCCATTCTCTTCCTGATTCATTACAATACTTAGTTAACATACTTTTCAATGTCTGGTGGAACCTTTCTAAGGCTCCTTGAGTCTCTGGATGATAAGCAGTTGATAACTGTTGTTTTACTCCTAACAAGTTCATCACATCCTGGAATAATTTTGAAGTAAAGTTCGTTCCTCTATCACTTTGCACAATTTCTGGTATTCCAAACTTGGAGAAAAACTCCACCAACTTCTCAGCAATTACCTTTGCACTTATACTTCTTACAGGAATCGCCTCAGGATACCTAGTCACTGGACACATTAATGTTAATAGATATTCATTTCCTTTCTTTGTTTTCTGAAGTGGCCCAACCACATCTATAATTACCTTGCTAAAGGGTTCTCCTCTAACTTCTATGGGTTGTAGGGGTGCTTTCTGAATGGTTTCATTCGGTTTTCCAGCTATCTGGCATGTGTGACACACACTGCAAAATTTGCTAACGTCCTTGTGAAGTCCAGGCCAGAAAAAATACTTCATAACCTTCTCAACAGTCTTCCTGATTCCCATATGTCCAGACTCGTGCGCTACTGCTACAACTTGTTTCCTCAATGGATATGGAATCAAAATTTGATGATATTCACCCCATTCAGCATTTCCTGGTATATCTGCAGGTCGATGCTTCCTCATTAGCAATCCTTCCTTTAGATAATAACAGGTGGAGGTTTGTTGCATCTCTTCTTGATCAACAACTCTGAAGAACAAATCAGCCAACGTTGTATCCCTCTTCTGCAGTTTCATTAGCTTCTCTCTTGTCACTTGACCAACTTCAAGGGTTGAACTCTCCATATCTGCTAACTCTGCTTCTGTAGTTTCACTACTATCTTCAGGAACTCTTTGACTACTCGGAGTCTCTTCAATAACAACAGGAACCTCTTCTTCTTGGGAAATCTCTTCATTACTAACACTAGGGGAAACTTCACTTTCCTGGAACAGGTCTTCTAATCTTAAAGATCCTTCACTTGATTCTTCTAGTGCAGGTAAATCCTCAGTATTTTCACTTGCAGACATAGTTCTCTTCATACTCCTGGTAGTTACACAACTTGGAAACAGGTGGGGGTTTTTCTTCTCTAAATCAACCGTAGGACTAACCCTTAATGGTTTGTCTGTCACTATAGGACAAGGAACAAATGGTACACTACCAACTTCATTACCCAGTAAAATATGTACACCTTCAACAGCTAGTGAGTCCTTTACAGCAAAATCAACATTTCCTGTCACCAATTCACAGGACAAATGCAAGCGGCATATAGGAGTTACCTCTTCTCCTCCTATACCCTTCAAAATAACTGAATCTCCGGTGAGATTCTTCTCCAACTGTGGGTGAGCACCACGAACTACCACACTATGGTTACTCCCCGTATCACGTAATACCTTGACTGGTACCTGCACACTTCCTCCTTGAGTTGTCAGCGTACCTTCATAGATATATGGCTTAAAAGCCTCCAAGCTGCTCAGCCACTCACTGCTTGAAGTTACATTTCCACTGGTTGCTAAACACTCTGCTTGTTTAGTCTCAGTCGTTCCCACACTGCTCTTCGTAGTTTGCTTCACCTGGTTACCTTTAACCACTTGACCAACTGGTTTGGTCTGCTGTTGTGTCTGATAACAATCTCGACTGTAGTGTCCTACTCTTCCACACTTGTAGCAGACAACATTAGTCTTCTGTATCTGTCTTGAAAACTGACTGGATGATGAGGATTTAACATTTAATTGCTGAGGGGTGTTACCTGACTTTGTATTGGCATAGCCACTAGAAGGATTTCCAGTTGTAATGTTCCTGAAATTTGGATGAGATCTGAAACCTGTGCGTTGTTGGTTCTGGTACTTGACATTATAATTTCTTTTGCTAGAAATTATATTAAAATCTTCGCTCAATGTAGCAGCTTTGTCAAGTTTTTTAACCTCTCTCTCTCTTAAATAGGCTCTTATGTGTTCAGGAATTCCTCTAAGATATTGTTCTAGAACTACTAACTCCTCAAGTTCGTCCATAGATTTAACTTTAGCAGCCTCCAACCATCGTTTAAAACATCTTCTTACTTTGTAAGCATAATCCAAGAAAGTTATCTTGTCATCCTTTCTCAAAGATCTGAATCTTTCATTATAATATTCAGGGGTCATCTGGTAAACTTGTAGCACATTATGTTTGAGTACCTTGTACTCTTTACACTGATCAGCTGATAAGGCTAAATAGGCACTTCTTCCTTTACCAATGAGAACACTCTGTAACAAGACCGACCATTTATCTTCTGGCCATCCCATACCTGAAGCTACTTTTTCAAAGTGATCAAAAAACTCATCTGGGGCTTCTTCTGTAAATTTCGGAATTAACTTCTGCACTCTTACTACATCAAATACAGGGTCTGAATTACCTTGAGTAGGGTTAGACGGTATTATAGGTAATGTGGATCGAGCTTTTATTAACTCCATCTCCCTTTCATGTCTTGCTCTTTCTCTTTCTTCTTTTGCTCTTTCTCTTTCTTCTTCTGCTGCTTTTTCTTCTTCTCTTTCCTTTCTTTCTCTTTTCTCTCTATCTTCTCTTTCTCTTTCTGCTTGCATTTTCTCTCTGTCAGCCTGTATCCTCAGCTTAATCAAATTTTCTTCTGCTTCTATACGTCTAAGTTCTGCTTCTGCATCACTTTTCTCTTTCTTTTGCTCATGTTTATCTGTAAATTCTGCCTCAGCTGCATTCAACAATTCCTGTGCCTCTCCCAACTCTTCATCTATTTTACCAGAGTCCATCAACGCTTGGATTGCAATATATTTGATTTGTGCCTTAATCATACCACTAGACACATTACCCCCACATGCTACTGCTAAAGCAATCCACTGTGCCTTAGTCAGGTTGGATTCAGATAACTCTTGGATGGAAGGAGCTGCTAAAAACCTCTGAACATTGAACAGAGCCATTTTCTCTAAGTTACTCAACTAAATAATTCACAATACAAAGCAAAAAATAACTATGTGGTCACTTTCCTAACAAAATATATCCCTAACACCACCAGTATAAACCATAAACCAGAGTGATATTTTGTTTTGTTCCACGGGTCTCTGGGCACCAAACAATATTATGTCACGATGCGTATCAAGTACCTGGTTATTACACAACTAATCTCAAGATTCAAAAATATACCTCACTTCAGCCAGATACCTGAACTCTCATAACATTAATTGTTACGACTGAGTACTCTAAAGGTAACAGTGATCCCTTAAGAAAAAAACTTATTTATCAATCACTTGAAAAATTAAACTAAGTTCGTCAGAATATGTGTGAGGTATAAAAAATTAAACTAGAAATCTTCTAGAGTAAAAGGGCATCACTCCATCAAACAACTCTAACTGTTTCCCTCGTCTTAATTCACTTTAGCAAAACTAAAAGAACAAAACATGTTTATCACTTTGCCTTATGCACACACAATCAATCCTATTCACTGGTGATCAATAAATGAAACACTGTTTTTCTAAAAATGTTAAATACAAAAATTTATTTTCAGATTCAAAGTTTATAATTAGAATTCACAATTAATTAGAATTCACAATCTGAAAAATTTACTATCAGTTGAAAATAACACAAAACTCAATGAATCCTTGAATTAAATTATGAAACAAAACTAATTCACAAAAACTTTATCAGGAATTTTAATTAACCAAGTAAAATTTAAACTATCAAGAATCACTCAAGATTTAAAAAGAAAATCTCAATAAATGAAATCAAGAATGCAATGTTAAATTAAGTATGCAATGTTAAATCAAGTATGCAATGTTAAATCAAGTATGCAATGTTAAATTACCAAGAAATATTTACAATGCTATGTAAATAAATGTTACATCACAAACATAAAAAATGTGAAAATATAAAGAAATTGTAAATAGAAAAACACACAAAAATACACGTAAGATTTATCAATAATGATTTCACTTGTTCAAAATTTCCTAACTTATCACACCATAACCTCCTAACTTATCATACCATGGTATCAATAAGTAAAATTTCACGTTACCTTACACAACTTGTGAAAACCTCTGTAAATCACTTGCTGCAGCTGCGTTACACAATACACACTTTTTTACCAGGCGCCGTTACGAACTAAATAACTTTGCTAAATTCAGATCTCAAAAGTTAATGTTAAAAGTGACCACAAAAATTTACGTTAAAAGTAATCTCTTCCTAATTAGGAATGAGAGAGAGAGAGAGAGATATGGAACCAAATCGACTGGTCTCAGAAATCAGAATGAAACAAATTTTAGGATTCCAGTAACAGTGAAACAATTACGTGATGTCATTAAAGCATTTTGGGTGCGAGATACTAAAGAAGCTTCTAGAAGCAGGGAAGTGACGTCATTAAAGCGTTTTGGGTGCGAGATACAATGGAGAAGCTTCTAGAAGGAAAGTTACGTCATCCCAGCAAAACGTTTTGAACGCATCTTACAAAACATGACGTAATTGATCAGGACACGTATTCTTTCTCTCAAAGTGGCGAACGTGACTCAAACAACGCATGCAACAACATGAAATCACTCGTCTTGAGCCCGTATGGGACGAATCGGCGTTTGTTTTGCAAATCTGTCATCGCTAACCCAAAACAAAGCGTTCCCTCTTATCTGAACTGATGACAATTGAAATGAAACAAGCCCTTCCTGGACACACGCACACACACGTGTTCAAATACTACGCTTTTATCAAGAAAGATATTCGTTCTAAATTACGTTACTATTAAAATTATAACAACAATTCTAAATCACGCTATCAAGTAATCATTAGTACTTTTGAGATCTGATGTCAAACTAAATATGACACTTCAACAACCATTATCATTAAACATAACACATGAAAAAAGTAAATATGTCAATATTATAGGAGGATATACGTATTACAAGGCAACATCATGAAAATATATATATATATATATATATATATATATATATATATATATATATATATATATATATATATATATATATATATATTATACATTTGTATTGTGTATTATATATATATATATATATATATATATATATATATATATATATATATATATATATATATATATATATATATATATATATATATATATAATATATATATATATATATATATATATATATATATACATATATTTATATATATATATATATATATATATATATTTTTTTTTTTTTTTCCTTTTTTCTGCCACTAAATTTTCCGACGATTTTCACCAAATGCAAATTGGCAGCCATATGACTCCTTACCTTCCGAACTTCCTTATACTTTCTGGCCCATAACTGAGAGTGAAATAAACGAAGAAGTTCTCCCCTTCCGTGACTGATTCGAACTAAGGTAGAAGGGTTATAGTAAGGAGTACTAACACTATTTACTACGAAGACAAGAATTAAGAGACGCATCCACCCTTGTATATTTAAAGGGACAAGAAAACCAACTTTAACTATCTTGAAGCAGTACAAAATTGCTTCTTCAAGCAAAAGGAGTAATGTAAAATGAATGAAAAATGTTAATGCTTTGAGAAGAATTATTGAATACAAAACATCCAGAAATTTGAGGAAAGTATCACCTGACTTTTTAGTGAAAGGTAAATGCATATAAAAAAAAAAAAACTGATATAAGACTATGATAGACTGAGGTACATAACGGTCTTGGTTTCACTTTCTGACCTAAAATTGATAGACTGGAATACAGCATGTCCTGGTTTCATCTTATTAATCATTTTAATTTTTTCTCCCTATTTCATTTACATGGAGAGAGATAAGCACCCTGAGAGCAATGAATGGCAGTCTTTCGAAAAAACCTAGTTTTTATTTCTGGCGTCACACCTGCTTAAGTGCGTTTAGGTATTGTTACTATTGCACTGTACAGTATTATATCAGAACTATAATACCAGACCAAGTGTTATTATATCTGTACATACAAAACTAAGCCCTCTGAAATATGTTTAGTAAGTGTTTTCTTTGAATTTTTGCATATTAAGAAAATGAATACTTTGTTGAGGAATCTGAATTTTAAAGATACCACACTGTTAAGGAAAGTAACATTTGCCTCACAAATGCAAGTTCTTCCTCAGTTACACAAAGAGATTTATAATTATGTGATGATACGGCCAAATTCAAGAGAGAGAGAGAGAGAGAGAGAGAGAGAGAGAGAGAGAGAGAGAGAGACTGGGAACCCAAATGAAAGTGTCTCATGATCCTTTTAATGTCCGTCTGTGAATTCCAATCTTCTATATATATAAAAATGTATGTATGTATGTATGTATGTATGTGTATGTTCCAGCGTAACTCTGAAACGCATTGTGCATTATCAATCAAACTTAGTATACATATGACTTACTAAAGAATACTGTGGTGGTAAGACATCCCTGGCACCAAAGGGGGTGGGGGTGGGGGTGGGGAGGGGGTGTCATGTAAAAATAACTGATAACGACAGATATTGTGTCTAATCCATTATTTTCAAGGTCACTGAGATGAATAGTGATACTCCCGATGCCCTTCAAGTCCAAGTTCAGTCCTGACAGGAAGGGGGTGAGAAGGGGTGAAAAATAAAATGTTAAAAATGACAGATATTAGTGTCTAATCAATAGTTTTTGAGGTTACCGAGATGAATAGTGACACTCACGATGTCCTTCAAGTCCAAGTTCACCACCAAAAGTAATGGGGGCTGAGAAGGAGTAAAATATAAAATGTCAAAAATGCTGGGCAATGTAACTGAAGCAACTATCTCAACAGGAAAGGGAAAGAGAGAGAGAGAGAGAGAGAGAGAGAGAGAGAGTTTATCAGTTGTCATTCAGAGTTTTCCCGGGCGGCGATGGGCTGGTCAGCTAGTATTTAAATAATCTATAAAAGATCTTAGACAAACCAATAATAACACAACACAATGTTAATATCAATGGGCAATTAACACAAGGAGAAGAGAGTTGGATGAACTCAGTAGAGGTTCATTTGTCTTCTAAGCAAACATAGGACCCCGCAGTGCAGTTGTAGTAGCAAAGCCTTTTACTGATTATGCCAAGGGAAATATAGATAACTTGTTCAGGACCATATCCTTCCTATCCCGTAAGACATGGGAAGACTATAAAGCTATGATGAGACAGGTATAGGGTAAGGAATCTGACTTGGATGATGTGTTGACTTTACGTAGCATTTTGAAATTAATTCATAGGAAGGGACTTTCCTTTATCGAACTAACAGCCGTCATAACTGATTAGGTGTCTGAGTGGCATTCTAAAAGATCTCGTTCCTCATGGGTAAATGCTGAAAACATTGATGCTATGGATATGTGCCACCTACTACAACTTGCTCTTGTGACTGCTCTCATACCTGATTGACCTGTGTGTTGTTTTGACACTAAATTTGACAAGAACTCTATGAACTTATGAATACAAACCAGGTAAAGCAACACTGCTTCGTTGTTTAGGATTTTGACCTCACTCCTTTATCCAACTTTGAACACTCATATGTCAAGCAATCCGGTCAGGTACAAGAAATCCCCAGCAGGTTGATATAGTTCATTCAAAATATAAAATCCTATATCTGAACTGTAAAACTAAATATTGCAGTATAAAGCACAACTCTTCTCATAGCTTACAGAATTGTTATGCTTCGCTCAGCTTGCAAGCGGGTAATAATCCGGGCAATAGCATGAGTAGTAATCAGAATAATAGTCGTAATGCTCTTCCTAATGCAGTGGTAACCATCCTAATAACCGCAGATACACTAGTCATAATCATAATTTTCAGAACAGAGGTTTTCTAAGAGCAACTAAGGGAAAAAGCGTGATGACCAAAACATCCACCAAAGTGAAACAAAAGTCAGAGTTGTATAAGAACAAGGGTCACCTTCAAATGTTCAGAATTTTCCGGTTTGTGAGGGAAAATTCCATTGTAACTTAAGTATTTCTGAAGGTGCGACTATCTGTACTAATTCAGGGTCAGAAGTGCATAACTGATTCTCCTTGCTACCTGATCAATGTACTGCTCAGGAGAAACAGGTGATGAGTAAGATTAATTTTACGTCTGAATTCCAACATTTATGATGGATAGTCCTAGTATTGTAACATTTGTTAATAGAAACATAGATGAACGACCTGTTGTAAAAGCAGTTAGTAAACAACATAAACCCTTTATCTTGTTCCTTGAGACGGGAAGTCCTAACCACATTGTTGATTTAAAGACCCACCATATGCTTCTCTCTGAGTATCCTATTGAAAACACTCGGGTACGAATGGCAGGTACAGGTAATAATAAATTAAATATAGTGGGCGCAGCTAAGGTTCAGTACCGTGCAAGTAAATAAATTTTCACTGATGATTTCATAATGGCAAATAGGATTCAGATGTGACCTGCAGCAATTTTGGGGCATCCAAGTATGTCAAGGAGTAATATCCTTTTATTTCTGGCGAAACATGGTGCCTTGGTCAACGGAAAATATTTCAAGGCTCCCCACACTCTTAAAGAATGGTTTAATGGCTAAAAGTTAGCCCCAGAGAAAGTTACATAAGCAGCGAACACATCAGGTGTTTGGTTAGTGTCAGAGATTAATGAGGCGACTAAAAATAATATTCTCAAATACTCGCCAGTCTAACCCAGATCATAAAACCCAATTTCCATCTTATATTATTGTGACTTAAAAAGATCTTGCCTATAGGGATGATCTAGTCATATTTTCATACCCATAGGAAGGTCATCTTAGGAAATTGGAATTGACTCTCCAAAGATTAAGACAGTTTAATTTGAAAGCAAAACTATCAAAGTGTGAATTCTTTAATTCGGGCTATGTAGTTTCCAAAGATAGGTTAAAGGTTGTGCATGATAAGATATTTTGTGCCACACAAATTTCCAGAGCCAGTCACAGTAAAAGGTATTCAACAGTTCTTAGGAATTACTGGTTACTATCGAAGTACTGTTTATAATTATTCAGTAATAACTGGTTATCTGAATTATTCAGTAATAACTGGTTATCTGACAGACTTAACCATGAAGGGTGTAGATTTTAAATGGGACGTTAAACAGCAGCCAGCCTTTGAAACTTTAAAAAAGAAAGTATTGTCCCCACTAGTTTAGATGTTCCTGGATTACTCAAACCCATTTTTCATTGCTACAGTTGCGTCAGATTATGAAGTAGGTGGAGTATTATTACAGTGGAAAAATAATAAGTTACACTCGATTGCTATCTATTCCTAGAAACTTAAACAATCTGAGTGCCACTATGCTGTGACTGATAAGGAAGCTTTAGCTATTTTGAATGTCTTATGCAATTTTAGATGCGTGAGGTTATAATGTCAATGTGTTGACAGACCACCAACCTCTACGTAATTCAAGGTTTTCAGTTCATCCTAAACGGAATAGGTGGCATATGATTATTCAAGAGTTTAGCGCAAAGATTAAATATGTTCCCAGTTAGGCTAATATTACTGCCGATGCATTGTCGAGGAATCCACTGCCGTCTCATATAGTTGATTCATTACGTCCTGATGATGAAATATGGACATTACAATCTCCGGATGTTGCCAGAGAGAAAAGTGGATCATTAGAACCCTCAGGTTGGGATTCTGTAATAGACCCCTGGTAGATTCACAATGTTCTCGTTAGGGAACACAGGCAAGGTGATAAATTGGGGATATTAGAGTTACCCCGCAAGGAGCAATGATACAATTGCTTATTAAAAGCTCCACTGTGAAAACCACTCTACTATCGATGAGGTTTTATGAAGAAATGTTCCTAGAAAACCTATACGCAGCGCTAATACTGGTGTTAATCAAGTTGTAGTACCAAACAATTAGATATCAGTCGTGATAAAATGGTTACATATAACCAAAATGAAGGCTCACCAGGGTTTTGCTGTTTTCCTTAAAAATTGCGAGGTTTGCCAAAAGAATAAAGGTTACGTAATGAAAACTGAGGAATCAGGTACGCATCCTGTACCTCAGAAGCATTTTCAGAGGTGCATATTGATTTGTTGACTAATCTTAATGAAATAATAAGGGGAAATAAACATATGTCGCAGTTGATGCTTTAACAAGGTTTGTGAAGATTCTTCCACTGAAAAGTACAACAGCTCAGGAATGTGGAAGGGTTTTTATGATGGCTTCATATGTCGTCATGGTATTCCTAATGTTTTGATATCAAATTCTGAAGGCGAGTTTAACAATGCCTTTTCAATGTCGTTTTGCTGATTTTTAGGTATAAAAATCAGCCTTGAGGAGAGATTAACCGTAAGATTTTAGATATACTTAAGGTTACCATAGGAGGTATAGATCCTAACTGGGTTTTGGCAATCCCATCAGTTACTTGTGCAGATAATACCGCCTATCGTTTGTCAATAAAAAAAAAAAAAAAAAACCTTTTGAAGCCACCTATGGTGGTAGAATGAAATTCCCAGCTGATGTGTTGAATTGTACAGAGTCTGTGCCTGATCCATTGAGGAATGCTGTGGATATCAGTAAAGTCAGGTTGGCTTGTTTAAAAAGTCTGCTAGACGCTAGAGTTGTTATGAGAACGGATCATGACAAATGAGCAAAGAAATATAAACCATGAGGTTGGTGATAAGGCGTAAGCAAAAATTAATGCCAGATAAGGAATTCCTATTTTTGAAAGTCCTTCCCAAGTAATAATAGAATTAATTGTCAATAAGCAAACCGTTTCAACGTTAAAATTTTGTCTGATCGCAATGACACTTCACTGAAGGTCCATACATTTACGACTGAGGAAAAAGAAAAAGTTGTAGAAACTAAACACCTGGATTATCAGATGGAACTAGACGAGGGTATAAAATGCTGAACAGACAAAACTTATTGGTTGTCTTCAGGTCATTGTGCCAGAGACACAAAAGGAACCCAAAGCTTGACCCCTTCGGAGAATCAGTCACAAACTGACCACGTCGCTTGTGATACTGACCTGGAGTAATGTCATTCGTCACGGCTGTTCAGCTCCATGCCAGGCCTCTTAATCTCTTCAACACTTAGGCTATGGTTACAGTGGATCCGAATTCGGACGAAAAATTTTTCGTCCGAATTCGTGCGAAATTTTTGTCCGTACTGTGTGGTTTCAGTGCCTCCGTCTATTCGGACGAATCTCGTCAGTTGGTGAGAAGTAAAGTGAGTGATAGGATGGAAGATCTGTACCTCTTGGAAAGTCCTCTGTTAAAAATCTTACTGTTTGGAAGAACTGAGAATGTGAATCCATTATTCACTACAAGAAACACGGACGGCGAGCACCATAAACTTTTTCCAGAACTTCTAAGGCAACCGAATAAGTTCCATGAGTATCATAGAATGACACCACATACATTTTTTTACATCCTTAATGCAATCGAAGATTGCATAACAAAGGAATCGAATTTCTCCTTTAAATCCCACAGACTCCTCTTTTCAAAAACTAAACTAATAAGCTGCTCCACATCCATGCCTGATGAAGGGTAGTTCGTGACTGTTCGGACGAAAAAACCAAATTTTTTGAAACGCCAAATTGTTCGTCCGAATTCGTCCGAAGTCGTCCGAAAAGATGCTGCCAGTGTAACCACTTCCTATGTATTCCATTATTTTGATTGTTCGTCCGAATTCGGACGAAAAATTTTTCGTCCGAATTCGGATCCACTGTAACCATAGCCTTAACCTCACTAATGGGCCGGCTTCATCCACAGAAAATGGTAACCAACTTTCGTATCATCGATGAATAAAGCGTAAAAATAAAAGTACTGAGAAAACTGGCCTTGGGAAAGAAGAAAGAATATATATATATATATATATATATATATATATATATATATATATATATATATATATATATATATATATATATATATATATATATATACAGGCTCCAACTGACTTGAGATTCAGAGTATTCACGGCAGCTGTCCCCTGATTTAGTTTCATGTTCAAAACGAAGATCGTGCCAAGACACGCACTGATCAAAGAAAACTGTCCATTGCTGATGAAGTTACGAACCTCCTGGAACATGCGAGTGGATTTTCTGGGGCCATAAAAGGATTCAAGAACATGATATTGCTAATTTATAAAGCAGCACATGGATAATCAAGTAGAGATATTATGCACAACTGGCACGCTATTCAGTCAAAGTCGATATAGGTTTACATGAAAGGATCTTGGTAAAATCTCTGATTTGTTACGAGAGGAATGACCTGATTTTTACTTTACATATTAATTTTACAGGATAAAAATATCGAAATTCCTCAATATCTGGTGAAGCATTAGTGACCAAGAGAGAGAGAGAGAGAGAGAGAGAGAGAGAGAGAGAGAGAGAGAGAGAGAGAGAGAGAGAGAGAGAGAGAGAGAGCGAGCAGTAAGCCATTGTGAGAATCCCGAAGGCAATTACCCTTAATTAACTTGACGGAGTGTTGCATGGCACAGAAATTCAGGCCAGGAATTGTGAAGGTGGAACGAAAGACTCGAAGGCAGCTTGAACTCTACCTGTTCTTGGCTGCGCGTATACATAGGTATGTCTGTTAATGTGCGCGCATGAATATACGTGTTTTTTTTTTTTTTGGCGTTATTGGGCAAGATTGTGTTAACTGCCCTGCTGAATCCACAGGGCTGAATTACTGGTACAGGTACTCTTAATAAATGAATAGAACAGCTAAAGTTAAGTATATCTTAGTTTAACCAGACCACTGAGCTGATTAACAGCTCTCCTAGAGAGGGCTGGCCCGAAGGACTAGATTTATTTTACGTGGCTAAGAACCAATTGGTTACCTAGCAACGGGACCTACAGCTTATTGTGGAATCCGAACCACTTTATAACGAGAACTGAATTTCTATCACCAGAAATAAATTCCTCTAATTCTTCATTGGCAGGTCAGAGAATCGAACGCGGGCCCAGCAGAGTGCTAGCCGAGAACGATACCAGCCGTCCAATGAGGAACTGAATAGAACAGCTAGTGATATGGACAGACAGGAGGGGGGAGAGTTACTCATTCCTGTAACCTGTGAAGTGTGGTTTTGAATAATCTGTCCCATCAATGAATATAATAAACCAACATGAAAATGATTTACAGCGGATTTCAAGAACGGCTAAAACAGCTGATCCCGACAGTAAACAAGCCTAAACAAGCGTGCCAATTGTTCGTAAAAAATAAAATCCCTTAGTTGTTACTTAACGAAAATTTGTTTACAGAATTATTATTTACCTATCGGATTAGTTCAGTGGTAGTTCAGCTAGGTCTTGTTAAAAGTCTATTTATAAAGAATTCAATATAGAATTACCAGCTTAAAATTTGAGCAAAGGTAATGCATCGAATTTTTATACAATACATCACACATGGAGATACACACACACAAATATATATATATATATATATATATATATATATATATATATATATATATATATATATAAATAAATATATATATATATATATATATATATATATATATATATATATATATATATATATATATATATATATATATATATATATGCAGGTGTGATATAATGGCAGTAATACAACCTTCCAGTAATCCTGACAGAAACTCCATTCTAAACAGATAACCAAGGCCATATTTCTTTAGAATGGAGTTTCTGTCAGGATCACTGGAAAAGCTGTAATACCCTCAGTGAATTAATTAAGCTTTATGTATATGAAAAGGATCTGTCGTAGTTTGCCTAGTGTAGTTTCTCCTTAACAAAGAAAGTCATTTGACCGAGACCTCAACAACTAATGTCACTTGCGCTCATGGAACAGTGTTTAGAAATTGCCCTTGGAAAAGTCTTTCCTCAGTATCCTAACGATACTTTCTGTACTTGAAAACTCTCTCTCTCTCTCTCTCTCTCTCTCTCTCTCTCTCTCTCTCTCTCATATATATATATATATATATATATATATATATATATATATATATATATATATATATATATATATATATATATATATATATATATATATATATATATACATTTATATTTATTGTACCGCTAAAAATGAGATAATTTTTTTCTCTCTCTCAGTTAAGGAAAAATTTTCTGAGTTTTTGTTTGTTGCTCATGATTAAGCTGGCTTTATGCTAGCACTGGCTCTTGCTCACAGAGCAGTCTTCCAGTTTTCTCTGCACACATGAGCAGCACATCTATATGTTAGTAACAATAAAATAATAAGCTATTCCATGATTATTACTTAATCAACTGCATTTCCTAAAATCCGGTCCACCCTCCCATTTCCATGTAAACCGTTAGAAAACAAAAAGTTTTCCTCTCTCGTCAAACGCCCTAATCAATCATTGCTAATGTCATCAATTCTGAATGAAGTTCATTACAGGCCATTCTGGGAGCTAGATTTGCCTTATCGTAAATTGGGTATTATTATCATTCAGCCCTCATTCGTGAAATCATTTCAGCCTACTATAATTATGATTCTGGTCATTCTAATTAGATTTAAATTTCATAACACGTTTTGTAACCAAGTAATTAAAAGAGATAAATTTGATTCAAACTCAAAGGAACGCTATACATTACCACTGAATGTTTCCTTAACTGTACATATTCCAGATATTCCATAAGATAATTGTAATTCTGGATTCAAGAGTATCATTCTTTCTCGTATATCTTTAGTTTCAAGCCAACTTATTTTTATGTGCAAACATATACCTCTTCACCTGACAAGACTGTCTTCCACGGAAACACTTTTATAGTCAGCGTACCGAATTAACCTTTACCCAGAATAAGTGTTGCTATTTAGAGTTGAAACTTTCGGGCATTAAGTCGTGACATCAGCCTCTCCGTAAACGTCCCCGAGACTTGGCGTCCATGATAAGGTGGTAGCCTCCTTTGCGCCTAATGGCCTTGCGAAGATCCTTAAGGGCATAGTTCTTGGGTGATGACAGGAATTTAAGGCTCAGTGAAAGCAGCCAAAGAATCGTAGTCGAGAGTTCAAACTAGTGGAATTGTGGGAGCGCTTCTTGGTGGGGAGAACGCCTGGCTACAAAGCTCTATTTACCGCAGGCTTTTTAAAATTGGCCATTCATTTCATATATTTACCTATTTAGTGACACCTCAGAAAAGGGCGTTAGCCTCTCAGGGGGTAGCAGAGGGAACGTGGGTACGAGAGTTGGAGAAGACGAGAAAAAAGTAAACGACGTTAGCCATTGAATTAACAAAGAAATATCTGTGAAGTGTTTGAAATTCCTGTTGGCCGAACAAAATTTCCAGGCGATTAGACAAGGTCGAGGATTAGAGGAAGTGAGGCAGCGGAAGATGACATAAAGGGAGGAGGAGGAGGAGGAGGAGGAGGCCTCTGGTTGGTTGTAATTACTCGTTTAAATTCAACCATACAGCCACACACAAACACGCGCACACAGACTTACCGTGAAATACTCTTAAATTCCTATATACTTATATATATATATATATATATATATATATATATATATATATATATATATATATATATATATATATATATATATATATACATACATATATAATGTATGCATGTACGTATATATAAAACTTAGGTGAAATATTTGCTTCGGTAAAATCCTGTTGTTATAGCGGCCATTAAAAGCTTTCCCGGTATCGCAGGGTTTAACTGCTTGTTGAAATATCCTGGTAAATCCGACTTTAATACCGAGCCGTGGAATGAATGACCTCTCAACCCGAATTTATGGGACCATTCGTCTGCGAGGTTTTTGAGTGCCTCTGTTGTTCCCATGGCAGCAACCTCCAAGGTTTCGGACGGAGGGTCTCTCTCTGGGCGGAATAGATGCGTTTTCATTAAACACTTCATTTTCAGGACCCCACGTTTTCTATTTTTTGTCAAGTTGTTATTTACTAACTTGATTGGTACCTTCACCTGTGATGGCGAGAGATATCTTGCTATCTTTATTTCTCCTATTGATGTATTTCATTTATGTCCCAATAGTTCTCAGCTTTCGTTTCCCCTTTATTAAAACTGCTTTAGTAGCTGATGTCATATTTTTACTCTTCTATCATTGTTCTCTTTCGACTCTCACCTGCAATTTCCCTAAACTCTTTCTTTTCTACCTCTCGAGAAACTCTTTCAGGAAAAGTTGATTTTTCTTTTCTCTTTCATTATTTTATGTTTCTATCTTCCTTGGGCATGATAATTATGTCTTCAGGTTGCCTGTTCAGCACTTTATGTTCATAAGGAAGCCTTGCTGACTTATTTACAAATAGAGAAGAATTTCCTCTGCTTATTTACTGTCGAAATTAATACCATTACTGAAGCATCAGACCTTTCAGTTCAAATATTATTAACTGCCCTTTGGAAAATGAATGGACCAAGCGCCATCAGGTAAGAAAGAGAATCATCTGGTGAAAGCCTTTGCCCAACAAAGGACATCTTTTCCGCCCTCACGAGACACTGACTTTTCGACCACTTCCATTTTTCTCCAGGTCCTCTGACCGTGTCAGAAACAGGTCCTTCGAGCGATGAAGCCTTAAATTGTGCTCAAGAGGGGTGAATTATGGGGGGGGGGGCAGGGTTATTGCTTTAAGATGTATCATACCATATTTCTGCTCTATATCTTATACCTTACGTTGGCGATTAGTATGATTTACTGAATGTTTAACAGAAGCCACTTTTGTTTCACTAGGACCTTTCATTGCTTTCATGTTATGCAAAATATGATAAGCTGATTAAATAGTCTTGTTTACCTTTGTCAACAATCAAAAAACCGAATTCCTTTCCTTAGTGTTGCTCTTCTTCTTCTTCTTCTTCTTCTTCTTCTTCTTCTTCTTCTTCTTCTTCTTCTTCTTCTCCGAAATGTTGTACTGAGACTCATTATTAACAAAAGTAACTTGTCCTCCTTGAAGGCAATACACCCGAGCATTGATGAGATATCGGTGGAACGGAGAATTTGAACATTATAGAAATTAATTTCGAATGAATGCGATTCTATTATGGCAATGAGTTCTGTTTCCTTCATTCTGTGTTCAGATAACAAGAGTTATGAAAAAGCTAACAGGAAATAATAAATTATAAGTTTTACTCTTCATATGAATATCACCATATGTAATTAATCAATTTTTGTAATATTCAGCGTTGATTAATAGCTTTTATTACAATCTTCACTGATGTTAAATTTCAGTCTAAAAAGACTGGTGCGTCCGGAGAGCAGTCAATAAATAAAGCAAATGAATTTTACCGCAACAGACGAGGCACATTCTGACCAAGTTTAACATAGAAATGCGTCTAAAAGAACGTTGCCACCGTTGCTCTCCACGAACCTCCAATCGAGTATTGTAAGAAAAAGATTTCATCATTAAAATAGAAAGGTCAAATACAGACATGATCATAATTCAAAACGAAAAACACGCAGAACTGACGTTTATCAAAATCAGTCCATAAGTGTGCTATTAATCATCACAATTTCATGAACTTGACTAGTATGGAGATGTCAAATAAAGGAGAGCTTATTCATGTATAGAGATATATATTGTTATATGATCAACTCTCTTTTTCTCTCTCTCTCTCTCTCTCCTCAGACCTTTCATGTTATTAATACTTGGCCAACACCCATTTAATATCAAAATAATTTCCAGATGAATCCTGAACCTCGATGTTGAAGCGGAATGGAGGAATCTGAGCGATGATCCCTCTTGGTCAAAACCTTTAGCCGAAATCGGCTCCACTGTCAAGAAGGTGATTTATTGACTGCGTGGGTTTTCGTCTGAAAAAAAACCTCATTGATTATAAGAGAGGTTCATAAATCTTCCTTGCCACATTCATAAAAGGGCTGTCGAAAGATAGACCCAATGTGTTTCTTTTCACTAAAGAATAATGGTGATTAAGGACCCCGAAAAGTCGCCCCCAACTACAGAGGTGAGCTTAAATGTTGCCTCTCTTTATCTCATCACCATTGTCTTCTACACTTCACTTCCTACTTTCTGTTATTTAAAGGAAATGGAAAATTGATCAAAATCGCTTGAATTCTACACTCTTCATTTAATTTCACCCAACAAGAATACGAAAAATATGTTACCATTTGGGAGTACTAAGTTTCTTTTTCCCTTTTTTTTTAGTAATTCAACATCACTCGTCTTATATCTAATTACAAACAGTGAACAATTAACATTTTTTGCAGAAAGAGCAACAGCAGGAAAAACAACATAGAAGATATTAAAATTGCTGGGGCACCTCTCGTAGTTCCCCGACTTCAGCAGAATGCTATTTAATAAGAAATTTATTGTCCTTAAAAACCTCCTCGAGTTTCATTTTCTCGTATGACAGACAGCCCTAAGAAAATGAGGTAGAATGAAATTCAAAGAGGATTAACCATATAGAGAGAATAATAATAATAATAATAATAATAATAATAATAATAATAATAATAATAATAATAATAATAATAATAGTAGTAGTAGTAGTAGTAGTAGTAGTAGTAGTAGTAGTCATAATCAGATAAATGGAAAAAAATACTGTTACCGAAAACGATGATATAAGAAACAGTAATAAACATTTTAGCCCAAAATAGCATACATGAAGTTCAGTAAAGTCAGTCTAGCATTTATCCCAAATACATATTATCGTAAGCGGCTTATTCAGACCTCAAGCTCAATACTGACACCCCGCCTGTTTACTGTAGGGTTTATCTGAAATTTAGGGGGGTAGTGCCGTCAGTGCACCTCATGTGGCACACTGTAAGCATTACTTAAGGTTCTATGCAAAGTCCCTTCGACCCTACCTGCAACCCCTTTCATTCCTTTACTGTACCTCCGTTCATGATCTCTTTCGTCTATCTTACTTTCCACCCTCTCCTAATAGTTCATTCATGGTGTAACTGCTTTGAGGTTTTCCTCCTGTTACACCTTTTAAACCTTTGTCCTGTCAGTTTCAGTGTCAGCACTGAATGACCTCGTGCGGCCCAGCGCTTGGCCTTTGGCCTAAATTCTGTATTCTATTCTATTTTTACCTGAAATTTACTCTTATGGTCTATTTCAGGTGCAGTTAGTTTTCATTTCCTAGGAAATCATCTCGATGGGGTTTCCATGTAATCAGCATTTTTTTTATTTCTTTGATATGACGAATTCATGTTGCAAGTTATCTCCCTCTATTTATCTAGCGGAATTTATTTAGGAAATGCTTCCTGTCGTATAACCGAATAAAACCATACTGTACACCCAAATCTCACGAGCAAAACTTCTCCGAGTTCTGCTCCTTTTCTGCGGAATACCGATGATTTGTCAGAAAGTGTTGGTGAGTTATGTAAAATAAACAAAAGGAAGAACACATTTCTCCTCTTTTTGGCCTCATGTGGTCGTGAACTTTGTTTTAGAGAGAAAACTTTCATCCTTTTCCTTTTCAAAGATTGGAAATATTTTCTGACACTCGTTTCTTACCCTTCCCTGTTTATTCATATCTATTCACGTATATTTTCCAAGCGAAATTCTTGTTTTTAAACAGCTGTATCAAAGGAGATAATCCATGGAGGTGGAAAAGAAAAAATATAAAAGTTCTAAAATAAATTTTCTGTCGACAGAATTTCTTGATAAAAATATGTTTTCCGGTCGAAATGAGAAAAACCAGCTAGGCAACAGACTTCACTCTATTTCAGCACCCCTTTGGCAAATGTCAAGTTGGATGATTATGGAAAGCAATATTTTAAGACAAGTGCCAGGAGTGAAACTACTGTGATATATCTAAAATATGTTTATATGGTTTTATAGACAATCATATATATCTATTCTGATATATTAACAATGTACAAAATAGATATTTCAGTTAAGTTAATGTATTTCCGTGTACAAGTTGCCACACAACAAAAATGCTGTATTCTGCACAATTAAAAAAAAAAGTTGCCAGGAACAAGATCTAAGTAGAGACAGAAAATTGAACAAGTCTCGATGAAAAGATCTGAACTGATCAGAATCATATTCTGAGACAATTTTTATAGACTGCTTTGCACTTTATCAGTTGCCCTCTGGCAAAAGGCTTCGTCTTTGTCTTGCTTTGACACGTATTGAGTAGGGAACCAGGGGCATTGGAATCGCTGAAGGAAGAGCGAACTGAATATGGGAGCCGAGGAGTTTTACCTTTTCTCTACGAGGGCAACTTATAGAACCAAAAGGGTGGATGAGAGTATCGACGTTAGACTTGCAGAAGTGGCAGGTAACTTTTCGGCCGGAAATGAAATAAGGATGTCAGATTTCCTTTAATTAGCAAGAGAAAATTTCTCCCTTGAATGTTCACTGGCTCTGTGAGTCCTCCACCTATAATGGAAAGCTAGAAGTGACTCATGTGCTTGCTCTTTTGATTGCCGAGCTGACATAGCTGAGGAACAAGAGCACCAAACCCTCCGGAAAATGAAGGCCTAGCAGGGGACGGGGTATCTGTCTTAACTGCGAGGTTTAAACCTCACCAGCGTTACGGGACACGAACTCAGGATTTCGACTTGCAAGCGCCATTATCCTGCATAGAGAGTCATGTCTAAATTGAGTGAGGCAGAATTAACTTCGTTTCTTAAATAATCAATACATTTATCAAAGGCTAAAACTGACACTTTTCTAAAAAATTTTTAATGTAAACATGTGTATTATTGACAACCTTCATTTTTAAGGGTTATCCCTATAGAGCGCAACACTAAAGCATGTATTTGGTCCAATCACTTTCATTATGCTATAGAATGAGGTGTATTGGCATCAAAAATAGGAATTGTTTTTAACATGAATATAATCTATTAGTCGTCAGATATTAGGTTCGCTCTTATTCCAACAATTTCTAATACTTGAACAATAAGAGAGACATTTTTGGGTGAGGAAATTCCGTATTTATGTGTATGCTTACATAGCCACCATCGCTGTCAAAGAAATCTGTCGCCAACTTCATCAGTTGTCCTCTTCAGCCTTAATGAGGACGATGTTTGTTATATTTGGGAAAACTTGTCGAGAGAAAAAAGAAACAATGACAGCACAGGTTGTTTACCTTTCTTGTAACTGTAGAATCTCTCTATTGGCAATTGTCTGAGGTCGTTGTAGCTTAGTGGCGGTTGGAGCTGCATCTTCTCAACCTGCACAGACACCAGGAGACATGCAACTGCCTCTAGAACCATCGAACAACCGTCAATATCAACAAATTTGGACTCCCAGAAATCAGCGAGACAAACAACCAAATCTGCCAACCACCGCTACGCTGGGATGGTCTCAGAGAATTGCCAATAAATTAATAAGTGATTCTGTCGCTACACAAAAGGGAAACAAGCTGTCTTGTCATAGTTTTTTTTTTAACTCTACAAGTTGAACAAACATACTTTTTTCAACTGACGGTGACAGTTTAAGAAAAGTAATGTTACCTTTCACCATGCGGTACTTATTCTCTAGTTAGTGATGAGTGGTCCACTTTACGTATGCATTCTACACACTGACAATGCATAAAATATCTTTTGGTACATCAGTCGTGTACATCAGATAGTGTGACATCAAAGCGTCTCAGAATTTCCTTCGAGATTAAAAATGAGTTCATTGGGCAGCCAAGATTGGGTGAAAATTTTCTCTAAATACTTCAGTTATTCAGTACTAACAGGATAAAAAGATTTTCAACTTAATTGAAGTACCGATTATATTTTTATGATGATCAGAGGAAACAAAATATAATTGAAATTGCCCGTGTGTGTGTGTGTGTGTGTGTGTGTGTGTGTGTGTGTGTGTGTGTGTATATATATATATATATATATATATATATATATATATATATATTATATATGTGTGTGTATATATATACTTTATTTTACAGTATGTCGTCGTTTCCCATAGCAAAGTGTGGCTCCGGAGAGAAACAACACGAGTATATCGTAGATGAACACACTGTGTATTAGCTGTTTTATACACCTCCACAGAAGTCTCACCAGCATCACGTCCAAACCCCTTCAGGCACTGAGCCGTTCTCCCCCTTCCCGCACGTACTCTGTTCAACCTGGACCGTATGACTAGTCAAAACCCCTTTTTGGCAGTCAGCATCACTTTAACTGAAGAACAAAGGATGACGAGTATGGTTTGAACACAAGTGAAAAAACGCGCATTTGAGTGTCTGCACATTTGGAAAGTTTCATGTGTTTTCTGTTCATCGTTTTACGAAATACTTCTAGAAATATTTCGAGAAGGGTTTCCTTCGGTTTCACAAAATGGATTCAGGGTCTCCTATGCACATCTCGAGTTGGCCATAAAGTCAAAGCCTTCACATCACATCTCGAGTTGGCCATGAAGTCAAAGCCTTCACATCACATCTCGAGTTGCCCCATGAAGTCAAAGCCTTCACATCACATCTCGAGTTGGCCATGAAGTCAAGGCCTTCACATCATCTTGGAGTCATGTAAAATGACGGGGAATCACAATAGCTAGCTTACTGAGCATGAAGTAATATAAGGAAAACAGGACCACAAAAGATTATCAGGTCTATATTTCTCCCACACCTCTCTAATTTTGATATATTAACTTTAACGAGGCCATTTTATCAAGATTTATTTAGCAAAAAGTAGCTTTCCTAAAGAGATGTTTTTCTCAGAAAATGGTCCCAGAGTTTCCACTTATCTCACAACGTGAAAAATATTAAGCTACAAACAACAGGTAATGGCCGTGAGACTTTCCTGAGCCGAGAGTGTATTTTTATAGAATTTTTGGGCTTATTAACAGTCCTCATGATGCAAGAGCAGATTTGTATGAAATAAATGGTTTCACTGTTTGTGACACAAACACACACACATACTATATATATATATATATATATATATATATATATATATATATATATATATATATATGTATATGTATGTATATATATATATATATATATATATATATATATATATATATATATATATATATATATAGAGCAAAAAGCCACAATAATGTAAATAAGAGACATTTTCCAAAAATACAAAAAGGATAAAACAGGGGAGCTTTCGACCGTTTCCACAACGGTCCTCTTCAGCCAGCTGAATAAAAATACTTGTTTTTCTTAAAAAGACAAATTGAAAAAAAAATGTTTGTGACAGTCTACGCATATGAATAACAGCCACAGAACTGGTAGTGACAGCAACAACAAGAGAGACAGGACTATATTCTATAAAATGGAAGCCCTGTAATTTTTATTTTATTTTGGGGAGACAGGGAGGGGGAAGGACATTAGATTACAAGAACATAAAAAAACGGTCAGGGACTTCGCTCAAAACAGCGCTATTGCTGAACATTGTTGGGAGAATAATCACGTCATGGCCTGGGAGGGAGCTAAAACTGTATATAGAAGTAGTAAAGTAGGCCACAGAAGAGTAGTGGAGGGACTTTGATAAATGTTTGCAACGCATTAGATGGCAATAAAGCCTTTACGCTGGAGGACAGACATACAGACAGGCTAGTCTGTCATTCAGTAAATTAAAATTTAAAGCAGTTTCTCGGGGCCCCTGATGCTGTCTCCCTCATTTCTCCCCGCACAGGTTGTCGGAGTGGCAGTTGTGGCAGAAACAACAGGAGGCACCGACGCTGAAAGTCCTTCACCACCCACCAATCACAAAGTCACAAGTAATGAGCACCGAACGATCGAGCGACAGCCTTCAAGAAGATCACAACGGTTGGCTCACAGGTACGGGGAAACAGCCATTACATAACTGCTATATTCACGCCAAAAGATTGTTCGACGTTTTCCTGGAATGTCACAGAAATTCTTTCACAGAAATTCTTTTCAATTTGTCTTTTAAGATAAACAAGTATTTTTATTCAGTTGGCTGAAGAGGACCGTTGAGCAAACGGTCGAAAGCTCCCGTTTTATCCTTTTTGTATTTTGGAAAAATAGTCTTTCATTTACACTATTGTGGCTTTTTACTCAATATATATATATATATATATATATATATATATATATATATATATATATATATATATATATATATATATATATATATATATACATATATATACATATATATACATATATATATACATATATATATACATAAATATACATATATATATATATATATATATATATATATATATATATATATATATATATATATATATATATATATAAAGTATGTGACTCCTAAGTGGATTATATGAATAAATCTTGAGGACATATTTGTTTTGATTTACAAAATTTCTAAATGATATATTAAAGTATTCAACGGCCAAGACGAGGCTAAATTTAATGCATTCCTATTGACCGCACAGAAACAATTCGTTTCTGTGAGCTTAATAATAATAGTATTGTTTGTAAACTTACTAATAATATTGTTTATAAAATTGTTAATTACAACGAATCTGCTTGTATATATGTTCTCAATCATTTGTCCTGAAGAAAATCAAAGCTGGCGATTCGACACGAAAGCCCATCATGCCCGAAACACTCACCTCGAAGCCCACGATCTGTTCGCCAATATTCGGCTTAGGGGGAAATTTCTCTGTGCAAAATCCTTCGTCCAGTTTCCCTCTCTGTCAAACAGATAAATGACTGTTTTTATTTCACCATTTACTAAAAAAAAATTATGAGGATATCGTTTTGCCCATCAGGAATGTCAGACTGTAGATCATTATTTTGTTACACACTTAGGTTCTTTTTAACAGCACAGAATAACAACATGGAAATTTGATATTTAATTCCAGGCCGATTTGCAGGTTGGTTAATGGTTAATATATCCATTTCGCGTCTTCTTGGTCAGTTATTGAAGAATATAGAAAATGAGTGACCAATGGCTCAGTGGTCCGAATCCCGCTGCTGACGAAGCGCTTATCAATTATAATTACCTTTGAGTGTATGTTATTCCCGAGGTATGCTGAATCGGATAATAAACGATATCTGTGGCTAAATATTTGTCATTATAAAAAATTTATAAAAAAAATGTCACAGTGTGCTCTTATAACAAACGTCCAAGCTGGCATAAGGCCAGATTATCCCCCTACCACGAGCATCCTCAACCGCTGGAGGAAACGACGCATACAGGAATGGTGGTCAGGTCTCTCGCCTCATGAAAAAGAGGTCAGGTTCGATTCCCGGACGACGCTGGGCCCATTAACTCCATCTTGTGAAATGTCGCTGCACCCAAGTGAATGTAAATAGGCTAATTGTATCCGGCAGTCAGTCGATTCTGCTGGGCGGCACATAGAGCATTAAGGGCTTGTTAACAGCAACCAACTGATAATTCTGGGTTCACCTGTCAAAGGCCTA
This sequence comes from Macrobrachium rosenbergii, assembly GCA_039081455.1. NCBI lineage: Eukaryota > Metazoa > Arthropoda > Malacostraca > Decapoda > Palaemonidae > Macrobrachium > Macrobrachium rosenbergii. The sequence continues at coordinate 104,313 of JANJGK010002286.1, forward strand.
GATGGAAATTGCACGTGCACACACACACACACACACACACACACACACACACACACACACACACATATATATATATATATATATATATATATATGAAACTAAATCTGGAAGTTGCTCTTTTATCAGATGAATTTGTCCCCTAAAACATACACTGCATAACGGCACTAACTCATTACTTCTAAAAGAATCTTCTTCGCTTATATTCAATAATATTTACTGCAAAAGTATGTAAAAAGCAATTCCCTTCACATGGAATGACTCCATTAATTCAGCGCTGTTTGGCAACCCTCTTCATATTCACAACCCTTATTCAGTGACCGAACCCACCAAGGTAACCCTCGGTTTCTCTGCTGATCAGGAGCTGGAGTTGACAAGGGCCTTGTCACGGTTGTTGTTGTTGACACGTCCGATGGATTTCGCGACATCACGAGGTCGACGATTCCGGGAAGATGATGCCATGCCTTTCTGAATGAGGAATCTGCCTGCATTGGCATCAAGGCTAAGTTTTGTATAACAAATGTTGAATTGCGATTTTTTACATGATTTTTTGCTTCACTTCATAAGTTATTTTGATTTACTATTTTTGTGTTTTGATTATTCTGGTTAGCGAGACCCTTATTCATTCTACGTTATCTCTCCCCAAGTGCGTAATTCCGTGTAGCTTTCGAAAAGTTCCTACACAAAAGTGAAAAGAGATAAAGAACCACCCTCCCCCGAAACAAAACCATTTTATTTCATTTACTTATTAAGCCTTCATTTGTGGAAAACTGAAATTATTGCTTCATCCATCAATAAGACGAGATTGGGGAAGGACGCCTCCTTGAATCCCAGAATTTCACCTTAATTACACAAACAGCGATGCTTGTCGATGGAATTTACTTTGTTCTATCATGTAGTCATTTTGCCATTCCCTCTCTTGCATAAACAAAAATGAGACGAATTTATAATGCATGTTATAATGCAAAAAGAATGACCCATCTCGAGCTTTTTGCTCTTAATTTTGCCCTTTTTTTCAATAATAGTTCATGATTTGGTTCGTTAATTTCGCGAATATGCTTTTATATCAATATGAATTTAATAATAAAATTTATAACACATTCTTATCCCATGGCGACTGCTTCCCCTGTTATCTGTTTCTTTTTTTTTCTGGATTCGTTTGAGAATACAGCAGGTGCTTACGTCCAGTTTACAGCAGCTGCATTTACATGCAAATAGCCATGCAGCTTTTGGACTAAACAGCTGTTAGGTGTCCATTATTGGCGGTGAGTGCAGCTGACATTGCTGATAGACCGCTGCAGTTGCCTCTCGTGCATTAGGCATCAAAGAATTTGTATTGCCTAGGGTGATATAATAATAATAATAATAATAATAATAATAATAATAATAATAATAATAATAATAATAATAATAATAATAATAATAATAATAATAATAATTATTATTATTATTATTATTATTATTATTATTATTATTATTATTATTATTATTATTATTTTGGTCTACCACAGTCATCCTATTCGACGGGGTGGTTTTGATAGTGTTGGGGGGTTCCGGGTTGCATCCTGCCTCCTTGGGAGTCCATCACTTTTCTCACTATGTGCGTTGTTTCTAGTAGCACACTTTTCTGCACGAGTCCTGCAGCTACTTCGGCATATAGCTTTTCCAGATTGCTTTTCCGGGATCTTGGGATCGTGCCCAGTGTTCCTATGATTATGGGTACAATTTCCACTGGCATATTTCATATCCTCTTGTTTCGATTTTCAGGTCTTGATACTTATCAATTTTCTCTCTTTCTTTCTCAACTACTCTGGTGTCCCATGGTATTATTATTATTATTATTATTATTATTATTATTATTATTATTATTATTATTATTATTATTATTATTATTATTATTATTACATTGCACATTCGTTTTCTTACATTTTAAACATGATTTTCAAAGGACAATTGCAAATATTATGTCTGAAACTTTATACATTATTTGAATCAACAAAAAGGTTTTGGTGGAGTTATAGATTTCCTTTAGTATAAAAATGCCAAGTGAATATACATCATCTTCGCTGCTCCAATGGGCAAAATTGCATAATTCAGAAATCACATTACAAAAAAGTTAATAAATGAAAAACAAGTTGAAAAGAACATTTATTTTGTATGCTTTAATGTCCAGTTAAGGTTAGATAGATTTTTGTTCTCCATATATTATTTGCATTGAAAGGAATTTCAAGAGGAACATTTCGAAAAGTTCGCTGTAACAAAAGTACTTGGGGGAGGAAAATGTATTCTTAAAACGTCTGACTCAAAATGGAATTTTTTTTTCATGGGGGGGGGGGGGGGGGGGGGTCACTATATCCCTCCCCAGGATTTAATAAGCCAAACATTTTTATATACTATAAAGTGTCCCAAAACACGTGTGACATGTTAACACAAAAAAAAGTGGACACTCTGGTTTTTCGTTGTGTAAAGTGGCCGCAAGAAAACATACTCGTATCACATTTTTTTTTTTAAATCATCAGCCATGTTTATGCTATAATACATGCATCTTCCGAAGGAAATACATGGTAAATATGATATTTTGGCATTTTTATCAATGTAAAATTCTTTGGACATAAAATTAGCCTATCCATCGAGCTGTATTATTCTTTGGTTTATCGTTATTATTTTAATACAGTAATTGTTAGAAACTGGTTAGTTTCTACTCTGTTTTGCAGGAACATAATCGCTCAAAGTATCTTTGATATATATTCATGTACTCCAGGTACTAAATAACCCATTGTACTCCTAAGGTGCCATGCAGAAAAATTGACTGAACAAAACAAAAAAGCTCAGAGCCATGGGAGGGAAGACCCTCCTCGAGAGAAAGAGAGGCGCCAAGGCAACTCTGTCATTCATTTCGAAAACACCGAACATGGAAATTTAGTCCTGTTTTCAGGATTAAAGGATCCTCAAAAACGATGGACTCATATCCAGAATGTAAAGCATCGACGTACTTTTGGGCCTGGAGGATCACCACCAAAATGGCGGACATTTGTCTGTGGCTGCATATGTTACAGAGCATGTGATCGAAACAAATAAAGTCATTCAACTTTCATGTCTTACATCAATGTACACTGCTGAGTTAGAAAGCACGCCATTCAAGAATCCCTAATACCAAGGTGCCGAGAGATTAAAACCGAAACTTGAAAATCACTCTAACTTGAATGGCAAAATTCAGTTTGTTAAATGTAATCCAGCAAACAGTTAACTATTTTTCTTACTATACAACACTAAAATAAGAGTTGGAGATGCTACTCCTGATTCTTTTAGAGAAGTTGCTTTGCTTTTGCGTGGAATAATTATGAAATCATTTAGGGAATCAAAGGAATGATCATGGCCACCTCTGCCAGTGATTTGGAGATCACATGAGAAGTGATACCTAACAAGCTAAGGAAGTTCTTGAGTTTTGTAATGGGCAAACAAGTGATCAGCACGTCAAGTCAGATCATGCAAATTGTCTTGTTCTGTCAACTGGGCAGGCGATATGCCGTGCTGTAACTAACGGGGAGTGGAAATTACCCAAGCACATTTTGCTGTGTATGTCATGAAGACATCTGTATTGCAGCAAACTACTACTAACATTGTTAAAACTATTTGGTCAATGTGAAAGCAACTGCTTTGCAATGGAATTAGAATCTACAGCAGACACAGCCTTGGAGCAAAAATCTACAATACTGACTAGTCAGATTGTTAAAATGCCAAACAATGCTGTGTTTCATTCCGAATGGGACAACTTTAATCAACAGTAACAGGAATTCCTGGTGCTCCGTTCATCAACACTGCAGGAGGAATAATGCTGCAAGAGGTCTAAAGGCCTTATACAGTACTCCGTCTCAGTCAGCATCACTACCTACCGTTTCTAGGTCTTCTCTAGTAAGAAAACAAGATCCCCCTCAGCTCTTCCTGTTTTCCATGTATCAAGAAGACGAAGACCAGTAATGAATTTGGAATACATAGACAAGCCCGACGAAAATAAAGTTGCATTTGCTAAAGGACAAATGTTCTACTTGATTTGGATATTATGTCGAAAAGCTTGTGCGACAAGGAAACAAATTGTGCCAGCCATTGGTGGCTTCATTTCAGCAACAGGGATTGCACCACTCCGAGGCACTACTAGAGATGGATCGCAAAACCTATCACAGAATATATATAATGTTGTCAAAGAATTACTTGAGCAGTGTGAACAAGCTACAAAAGAGGTTGACCAATTATATACTATAACCACATTTGACTTTGGGGTGTGTATTAAAGCTCTGCCTTAGATATGGGACACTCCTGTTGAATACAAAAACCACGTTGTTTTAATTGGTGCTTTCCATACCATTACGAATTATTTGAACATGATTGGTCATAAAATGGCTGGATCTGGATATGGTGAAATTGCTTACTGAAGCTGGTCTTGTTACATAGGGATGTGTTGGAAAAGTTCTCAGTTTTCCAAAGAGGCTTACAAACATTGTCCCAGGAATAATAGAGGAAGAGCAATCGGAGGTCAGGCCTGAAGAAAATGATCTAGTAGATAATGGCTTATAAATTCAGATGCCTTATTGTTTTCTTTCTAAAATGCTTTCTTTGAATTCCTTAGGAACATGAATATGTCTCAAATATTCTCTTTTGGTGACTTATAATACCATTTTATACTTTATTCATGCAAATCTGATATCCTCTATGCGAATATAATACTAAATGTCAAAAAAGTTTAATGACTGTAAATTATTCGGCTACAAAATTATTCAAAATCAGACTTTATTTTGCCTTTGTAAATAGAACACTTTTTGTATTATATTATTGCTCATAAATGCCGATACTGGCGGGTAGCAGCTGCTACAACTAGTTTTTGAAGGTCACTTTTGCACTAAGAAAGGTTAAAGAGTGCTATTCTTTTTCACTGTTAGTATGTTGTAACATGTCAGACCTGTTTTAAGTAACCGTTAAGATTCTGAATGTTCTTTCCATGTTTTATGAAATGTGCCATTTCTTTTTATCGATGGTCATTTAGATACAAAATTATTCATTCTCAATCACGCCATTTTTTATCATGTTATTGTTCGCAAGTGTTGGTACTGGCAAGTTGGATTCTGTAGCTAGTTTTTGAAGGTTACTCTTTACGCACGTTAAATCAAAAGAGTGCCCACTTTCTTTCAATGTTAACATGTCAAACCTGTTAGAAGACACTTTAAAGCATACAAAAATCTTAGTCTTTGTAAATCCTGACCCCCCATACGTACCCTACTAGCAGCACGTGGTGGTTAATAAATAAAAGATGGCAACAATCATTGCCCTCTCTCTCTCTCTCTCTCTCTCTCTCAGAGGAAAAAAGCCGTTTTCTGTCGCCCTCAAGGTCAAAACTCAAGAGTTAACGAGAACGGCCGGGAACTGCAGCAACTGGAACATTCCCTGTCTGGGGTTCACCGCACAAAGGATTTTTTCCTTCTTTCTTTTTAAATGGAAACTGTTGGGACCGAAACATTTCCCTCTCAAAGGCAGGGAGCTGCGAATGCAGTTATGGGCGATTTTTCTTTCAGCTTTTGTTGCCTGAAAAATTTAGCGGGAAAGGTAGACCGAACAGGCTATTCAAATATGGGAGGTTGGAGACAGGGAGGGCAATCGTCCGCAAATCAAGAGCCGAAACAAATCACGCAATGAGCCGTTCAATGATATTTAAAATGGATGAGAGACAAAGGAACAGACAAGGAGACCGAAAGAAAGAAACACCTGGAAAAGACTCATTAAAAACGACGATTCCGACTAGGGATTCAGTTGAGAAGAAGAAGAAAAGGAAGGCGAAGAGGCTCTAAGGTTTATACGTCGGCGAGTATGTACAGCAATGTAAAATAAAATGATCACCTCTCATGGGAGAAGCCTCCTCCGATAACCTATCATGATCTGCGTCAAAGATAAATATAATTTCTCCATCGAAGCCAACTCTATTAATCATTTCAGAGGGGATTTTGCGCAAAGGGATCTGGTAATTACCCACAATTTTCACCACGATGGATACTAACCATCAGCTAACGACCCTGTTAAAATTCTCTTGTTAGGTGAATACTCTGGGATTTCAGGAATGGCTACAATTTATTTTGAAAGCTAGAGAGCAAAAAGCTGACGTGAGCAGACCCGCTCTCTTTGGCAATTATAATTTTGGAGATTATAAACATGAGCTCTCGGTCTTCCTTCTTGCATGCCAAATATTTTGCTCCTGTTGCTATACCACGCAGAAACAACGACCTTTGCCCCGTCGTTATCGGGCATTAGTGGCAGAGGTAGTTCGGGGTGGCTGCTTGACTCACTAAGGCTTCTCCCTTACCAGGAAGGAAGGCGTCGATATTCCTGAGGTCAATGACACAAGAGTCGGCTCTGCATAACTCTTCTGGGCATTTACTTTGCTTGTGACAAGCTCTCGTGACTCAACAAGGTGTTATCAATTATTCTTTGCTCGTCATTCGTTTTAAAATTTTAATTCGCCAAGATGACCTGAAAAATAAAACAGTATGGAATATTTGGTACGTAAACACAAACGCACGCACAAACATTGTTTCACTGCCTTTAACATTTATTATGTTGTTTTAATATCAAAGACATATGGTGCGTAAGGCTTTACGTGTACTAGAAAGAAAGGGTTAGAGGGAGGGATATCTTAAATAAAGATAACACTATTAACTACTGCAAGCAGAATCTGGAGGTCTATCTTGGGATTATGAATTTGAGACTGGTCGAAAATTTGAATGGAAACGCGTGCATAGGCAGGTTTCTTCTTGTAAATTAAGTGAAACCCTTAGGCGTTCATTAGAACTGACTCATTTATATTGCATTGTCGGTGGTCCTCCGAAATATTAACACCTCCGAAATACTGAAAAATTAAGTGAAAATACCAGCAACAGAAAAATGCAAATTACTTGAGCTTTGGCATCAGAATATGGTAATCTCGTTTCTGTTTGAACTAATATGAGAACTACAATACCTGTAGTTTTCCAACAAAATATGTTTTATTTCTTTATTTTATTTCTCTGTTGACTTCTTTCAGGTGGGAGGGGAGGGGAGGATAGTTGGCACTGTGGGAACTCCAGCAGTTGATATGTCCAGTTAATATCACCGACTATAGACCATTGATCTACGATGTTAAAATAAGCTTAATGAAAATGAAAAAAATAATACTAAGTCAAACAGATAAATAAATGCATTCATACACAGTAACTGAGCTCAGATAACAGAGGTCGCTGACACTTTTCAGAATGCATATAAATGTTTGATTTCTTAAAAGAAAATCTATGAATCTTAAGGAGACTAATGCGAACACAAAGACTAACTTAAAAATTTCTCGTAGATTTGCAAACTCTGGTACACACAAACCCCCATATATATGCACACACACACGCACACACATAGGCTATACTGTACATGTGTGTGTGTGTGTGTGAGTACATCTGAATGAGATGTGATAAAAACTGGACGGGTGACTTACTAGGCCTATATACCTTCCTCTTGACTCTGCAGCTCTTCAGTTTCACACATACACACACAGACCCAGAACCTCACCCGTCCAGTTTTTGTCACGACATCTCATTCAGACGCTTAGATGAAAGCTCATTCTGTGACCAAAAGCGCGATGGCTTCATTGGCTCAAGTAGGCTGATGGGAACGGGGAGAGTTTTTCTCTGACTGTTTACATTGTCTTCGTTTGGCGTCATGTAGTTCAATTCAATCAAAGAAAAATATCCTGGTTTTTTATGCAGCATCTTTGACAAAGAAGGGAAGGACAGGCATACATAGTACGACACATGAAATCTTTTGTCTCTACCCCAAAGTTCTAATTCCATAATTCACTGATGACAACTCAAAGTAAACTCTTCATCACCTGAGGTTCTTCATTCTAAGTCACTATTTATTGAGACACTATGGATACTTTATATTCGGCATTGTTGTCATAATTGGTTGAACAAATATTCTGCTTAAGTAATAAATATGAAGACGGAAGTCTGTCTTAAAACGGTTCTTCTCAAGTCCCCAAATTGTAAATGATGCACTGAAATCACGCTAAATTTCTACTGTAGTGAGAGCTCGTATATTGCATAACCCGAGAAAACTATGACTGGGGCTTAATTCTTTTCTACTGTTATTTACTCGACAGAATGTTTTATATTAAAGCTTATTATTAAACTTTTAACGTCATCTTATTTACATTAATTGCTGTCTCATGAAGAGCCATGTTTTCGTGCTATGCAAACAGACCTCCCCTTATACAGTAGTACTACGTGATACTGAAGCAATGTTTTTTTCAATTATCAAATCACCGGATTTGATGTTTCGTTCTCCTAATTAAGAACAATTAAAGATACAAGAAGCTGTGTTTGGGAAGTCTCATAGATATTTAAACACACACATCGGTTATGATTTAACTACAGCGTCGCTTGTTCTTCCTGGAAATTCATTGTGACGAAGTCACACTTCATTTTGTGGAGCCTTGAACTAAAAGGTTCAGCACCTACAAAAGAAAGGAAGAGGCGGGGGGGGGGGGGATAAAAATATATGTCTTACTAGGTGAAGGGCATGGGGGTCCCAGTCCGACTTGAGGTACCCATCTCAGGGGGCCTTCCAAGGCGTAACCACCCACCACCACCCACAGGGCAGCCCACTTAAGTACCCTTCCCAATTTAAGTGTTCATCGCTTTTTATTCACTGTTTTTTTTACAGTCGGAATTAATGAAAGGAAATTAGTATCTTTGGGTTTAAAAATTCTGTCTGAAGACAGTAATAAGTCAGACTTTAGATTCACACATATAAACATTTATATTTTTTTCGATTAAGCCTTTTCCCAGACTACTCAACCCCCAACGCTCTTTCTCTCTCTTTCTCAATCTCAAATGATCTTTCTCCCTCTCTCGAGCCAAGCGGATCATACCTCAGAGAAGTAACACCGAAATATCGGTTTATTTCTGCTCCCTTGTGCAGGGGTACTGACGGGCTGTCAGAGAGTATTGGCCTTTGGAGGCGTCAAACAGAACAAAACCGAAAAGGAAGTTTCGCCTTCGAGACATAAAAAGGTCTCGCAATTTATCGAAACTGCTTAAATCTCCCAAATCTATGATTTTTTTGACATATTGAATCAACGTTCCTTATTTTTATATGCCTTTCCTCAAATTATGCTCTTTAATATGCTATCAAAGTTATTCTCGTATTGAACAACATTTCCTTTTGTATTTCATTGTGCTTATTATTTCTTTGCGTTATCCTTTTTTTTATATATGGACATTCTATTACATCTCATGAAAATCTGCATACATTAAGGATAATCATAAATAATTAGTACTTTGCTCTTACGACAATTCTGGGGACACTTTCCCTTTTCACTAAATGAAGGTTTTAGATTATGAGGTTTCTCTTTCGCTAAAATGGGATTTTCCTAAGGCCATAAACATTAGCTTCGTTCTGTTGCAAAGCAGAACCTGGGCTCTCTTCTGACCTTTCACCGCTGGAACTGTCCAGGGCCATCCGTCAGGAAGCGTGGCATCTACGGCTCTATGCATTTCCACTTCTGGGCATCAGTATCTTTAAGACAGTAAAGCCTTTAGGCCAGTGGAAGGTCCTAAAAGGGATCTTCCACTTTCAAAGGAACTCTTCTCTTGTTCAGGCTGATTCACTTGATTAAATGAGACGAAAATTAATAAACATTTCTTTGTTGAATAAAATACTGAAGCACTCAAGTATACGAGATAGAGAAAAGTGTTAGTATTCACACTCTCATTTACAAGAGACTCTGACAGACATAAGACGTGTAAACAGTCACATATAATAGGCCTCCATATATGGAAATCAGTTTGAAGGAGAATTAATTCAACTATCGTCTCTTACTTATTCTTGTTTCAATTAGCCAATTTCTCCCTTACTAGAGAATTAGCGTTCTCACTGTCTCGAATTTTCCGTCGCCTTTAATAATTCCCTTTAGTAGCTGACAAATAATAATAATAATAATAATAATAATAATAATAATAATAATAATAATAATAATAATAATAATAATAATAATAATAATAATAATAATCATGGCATTTTCCCCTTGAAAGATCAGCTCATGAAAATCAACCATTCCTCTGAACACTAAACTTCATTCAACTTTCAAGACAAATTTGTTTAATTTTATTTATCAATATGAAGACTTGCAAATCATCCTGAATATGATTCAAGGAAAGGAGTTAAAGCGCTTGGATGTGTGTATGTATGTATATATATATATATATATATATATATATATATATATATATATATATATATATATATATATATATATATATATATATATATATAAGCGGTTCTTTTAACTGGGATATATATATATATATATATATATATATATATATATATATATATATATATATATATATATATCCCCAGTTAAAAGAACCGCTTTTTATTTTTCAGAGACCATCGCTGTCTGGGAAAGTCTCACTTAGTCTTAATGGATCTCCTCACTCTCCCTTTTCAAAAAGGATTTGCAGAGAAAGTTTCAGGAGGCCCTTTCATGCGACGACCAAGATATTTCGCTTTCTTGCAAAATGAAATTCTGCAAACAAACAACGATCTGTGGTCTGAAATTGAGTGCAAGGAGGAAAATGTTGCTTGTCAATTACTAACACTAGCTTATGGATTTCCCAAATTTAGCTGCCCACATCACAGGGACTAAAAGAATTATGGTTAATAACATATCAGGTCAATAAAACATATCCCCAAACATATTTTGATTTATAGAGAAGACTGATAAGCATCCCAGCATATGCGAAATCTCCCATCTTTGTTAGAGCTACTCAGAGTTTGGTACAGTGATGAATGCAAGAGGAATTCATCACCATACTGGTATAGTGCGGCAGATAGATAGAGAGCAAGAAAAAACCCTTAATACACATAGGTAGCTCAAGAAAAATCATCACTGTATTCTCTGTCAAAGTCATCTTGTTAAGCTGCGTTGATCATGAACCCCCGGTGCACAAAACATCCAAAACTTTATGTTTATGCTTACACAGATGGAGTCGAACCACCCTTTACACATTACGTCACTCATCTCCAGCTGATGCTTCCTGGGAAGTCAACACCTTGATCACGCCATCTGGCGAGCCCTCTCGAACTCCCTCTCCCCTTTCCCCCAGACCTTCCGAATGAGACTCTCATTATCACCCTATTTGCCCTCTGTCTATCCACAGTCAAGTCTAATGGAATGAGGGACAAACAAGAAAGATTACACGAAATTCATCAGTGCAGTATTTCATCCTGCTCAGATTTCTTGTTGCATCGGAACTCTTGTAGCCAGAAATAATTTTACTTAGTACATACAAAAGAAATGCCGGCAAACAGCATAGCTTCATTATGTGATAAATATAATATTGCTTTATTTGATTGCGTTTTCATATTATTTCGTTATACGACGAACTTCACGCAGCAGAAAATTGTTCTACATTGCAATCAAATTCCCATACTTTATGAATGAAATCGCCAACCGAAAGAATTCATTTAAAATTGATTACAGAAATTCAGAATTGTCCTCTCAAAAAGTGCGAGATCCCAGATCACGAGGAGTTAATTCCCAGTCACGTGTGACAGAAACTAATTGCCTTGACAACGGAAAATCCATTTGCTCGCTAACTGCAAACATGTCCAAAAATTGGATGTAATATTTGAGATTTTATTAGTATTTGATTTTGATTAGTATTTATGTTCTAATTTCATGTCAGTAAACTGGCACAGAAACCGTTACACTAAATGATCGTATTGGCTGATCTGTGTTGGAGAGAGATACCAGAAGAGGGGTGTATATATATATATATATATATATATATATATATATATATATATATATATATATATATATATATATATATATATATATATATATATGGAAGTGAATCCATGTTGATAAGGCAACCTTTTATGCAGGAGAATGAAACCTTGGATTTCTGCTTTCTCAATCAGTACAAAGATATTGGCAATTCTAGCTCACACTTGTCATTTTTCACGTCGAAAGGAGTTTTATTTCTTTTTCCCAGAGAGAGAGAGAGAGAGAGAGAGAGAGAGAGAGAGAGAGAGAGAGAGAGAGAGAGAGAGAGAGAGAGAGAGAAAATCTAGTTAACAGGAGGCTTGGAGCAGGACAAGAATCGCGGTCAATCTCCACTATGACAAGGGTAATTATTCATCAGATCTGAGGACTTCTGAAATATTTTTTTAAGATTCTTTCTATTTCCTCAAAAAAAAGTCAGTAGTGTGACTTAAGAGAGGAGCTTATTCTGAAGATTACCTAACGTCTTCCTTAGACCGATATCACAATATCTAAGCATAAAGAGTGGTAGATAGATTGACGGGGACTTAATTAAATTTTTCTCACTGACATCTAAGCAGAAAGAGGAACTTGAAGTTAATTTCGTTAATGTCTAAATCTTAGCGCAAATGTTATTACTAGTTTTGTTTCAAGGTTAGAAGTAAACTGAAAGATAAGAACGTCTAAAGAAGATCTTTAACTGAGGAAAATCCCCCCTCCCCTACCCTCCCACTGCTGTGGTCACATACATCATTTGTCCATTTTCTTTATTTATATATATATGAATTTCAGCTGCTTACTAACGCATGGTGAATTCTTCATGCTATAAATATACTGAAATTTCGTTTTCTTTTATGTAATATGAATCCATGTCACATTTCTAAATAAGATTTGTTCTTCCTGTATGTTCTAAACACCGGGAATCCACATATTAACGCTCATTCAGTGATATGGGTCTCTGAGTTTGCTCTGTACTGCATCTGTGCACTTACAGAGCCAATCATGTTCGATTCTCCCACTTTGGGATGGGATGAGGTTCAATTCCACGTTGAGCTTCGCTTTGACTTGGTCACCTCTACAAGTTTTGTGTCCCATCGAGACAAACTACAAATACCGTACAAAACAAAATAGCTTAATCGTATGATAATTCTAGATCCTTTGATGGGTTTCCTTCCTGAGAAGCAGAAGGGAGAATGAGTTTTTGCAAAAAGGATTCTGCACTAAAATATAGATAAAGATTAACAGGACTGTATTTTATCCGATCTATTGTAACGTTCCATTCAAAAAGGGAAAGTATGTAGAAAGTCCTTTTACTCAAAATGATCAGCCTCCCACTCTGGAAAAGGTGGAAA